>JAHBCN010005820.1:0-52618 GCA_019359885.1 Listronotus oregonensis | reverse complement strand
TTAAATGAAATATTTAAAAATTGTATTCTAAAACATAAAACAATCATTAATCAACTAATCCAAACCAAAATTTTACCCATCCTAAGATTTAAATTGTTATTCCATAAGTTTTGACAATTGGGGGTAGTTTTTACCCTAAAAAAAAAACAGCGCACATCACCATAAAAAAAATTTTAAAGAGGGGGTTAGAAGGAAATTTCAAATTTTTTAAAACGATTCGGGACAAAAAAAAGGTTTTGCTTTTTTTTTATTCATATCCGGACTAAATATTTATTAAAACGTTCTAATTTTCTCAAAAAATTTTTGTTTTGTAAACTAAGGGGGTTTTTAAAAAAGGGGAGTAATGTTTTTAAATATTTATTTTCCCTAAACTTTTAAAAAAAAAATTTTACAATAAAAGGTTATTAAAAATTTTTTAAAAAAAATTTTTTTTTTAATTTCGCTTTTGGGTGATTTTTAAGGGTTGAAACATTAAAATATATTGTTAGATAAAACCCCCAACATAAAAATAGATTCATTCTACATTTTTTAATTTAAAAAGGTCTGTTTTATTTTTTTTTTAATTTTTAGTAAGGGGGGGTTTTTTTAATTTAAATATTAAAAGCTTACCCAAACATATATAAACTTTAATCTGAGGGTAAAGGCAACCTTATTCCAAATTTTCAAAAAAATTGAAACTGAAAAAAAAAGGGTCGATCAGCTTTTTTCCCCCCATTCACTGTACTACAAAAAAGGTAGGGTAAGCGATGTCTTTATTCAATATGGCAAACCGCCCAAGATGACGGAACACTTATTTTTATGCACTCCCACGATATGGGTATCAAATAAAAGGGGTTGTGAAACGATTACAAAAAAAAAAAAACCCCCTGAACCCAATATGGTATCAAATTGGTGGTCATGTTTTTTATGCATCCCCATTTTTTTGGATAAGAATAAAGTTAAAGAGGAAAAAAAAATTTTAAAAAGCGAAAAAAAAGGGTGGCTCCATACCAATTTTGTTTCAACCCCAAAGGTTAAGGGTAACTAAAATAAAAATAATGGTCAGAAAAAAAATTTATTTTCTTAGTTTTATTTAAAGCACTAAAAGAGGGAAAAAATTTTAAAAAATAAAACCCATCCAGGGCATTCAAATTTTCATTTAATGATATTAAAGCTTTGAGAGATTTACCTGAATGAATAAGTAATAATACAATACAGGGTGATTGGTAAGTAGGGGGAAAAATAAAAACCGTTTAAATTTTTTTAATTAGAATGAAAACGTAATTAAAATACTTTTTATATTAAAGAAATTGTGTTACTTTTATTATTTAGATTAGTTATGCCAAATATTATAGAGGATTTTTCCAAGACTTCTTTGTTCAACAGTAACAACTGTTAAATAATTAATAGAGTTTTAAATTAATACTTCTAAAATGCTAGATAAAAACCTAGTTGTATATTGATGTTTAATTAAATTTTAAAACAAATATAGAATAATATACAGGGGCCCCATTTTAAAAAGCAACTTTGCATTATATCTTTAAAATTGAGAGACTGGAATATACGTCAAATTCCACACAAACTTGCTCTCTTTATCTTTACTCACTGCTAATATAAAAGATGTACTAAAATCGTCAAAATCTGGGAAACGCCTGCACCTTTAAGAAGAATTAAGTTGGCCGCGATCTATTTTCACCGTTGCAGTTGTTTCGAAAATCGAACTTGAGAATGTGTCATTAGACGTGTTCTATCTCTTGTAGTTTTCCTTATGGAAATTTATCGAAAGAGCACCACCTTGTATCTAATATAATATAATTACTTTCTCTCTCATGCTGCATCAACCAATCACCACGCAGCGCAAAAGAGAAAAGGATTATACTTATAGAACTTTTTCTTTTACGCACACTGTTTGCATGGCCAAGCGACAAAGCTGTCTCTAGGTATATGATCGAAAGGTATACCAGTATTCCAATCCGACTCATTAAAGGCCTATACATCACTATTAATTATTATCCATAGCGCTTTTGGGAGTTCCCGCCAGCTAACGTAGTTCTAGAAAATGTTTTCACCCTGTCCCGGCTAAGATTCGTGATTTAAATAAACTTATTATTTATTATTCCTAGGCTTTAATTTTGGCGCATGAGTGTTATGATGGTATTTCCATGTGACTTTAGTAAGTAGACATCAATATTAAGTATTTTAAGCACAATTTGGTGAAAATTTTTCTAAACCACGCAAATTTAAATTAAATCCCGAATTTTTTAACCAATTACGGTGTTACTAGTGAAAATATATTTTAGTTTATACTTTTCTTTAATTGAAAATACTTAATTTTTATAAATGCATTAATTTTTTCGTAAGGCAAATTTACATCATTATTTTTCCACCCGTTTACTAAAGCAAACATTCCTCCATACTTCTCTTAACTAAACTAATGTGCGTTTAAAAACTGCGGCAGCCACATTTCTGTGACTAAACTAAATATAATTATTTTAAATGTTAGTTCACACGCGCTTAACATCAAAAACTTAAAAAGTGCTTTTAAAAAAGGTTTAAAATGGAGATTTAACTTAAAAAATGTTACTGGTAATGTGGTGTATTTTCCAAGTGTATAACTTGTTTTAATGAGGCCCTTAAAATGTTTTCTGTAAAAAAGATACTTTGACTTAGTGACCGCTAGCACCTTTTATACATGGGCACAGTCAAAACTGCGTCAAGGTTTTAAATGCTCTCCTAAGACCGCCTTTGAGCCAAGTCAAGGTAAATTTTACAAATTAATTTTTAACCACTCCACAAAAAAAATCCACTACTAATACCCATGGTAAAATTTTAATATCTACCAATACTGATTGGTGGTAAGGAGTTGGTTGGTTGTTAAGTGGGATTCATTGGGTGAACATATTTGCACTGCAGTTTGTGTGAGAGGAATTCCGCTTTGTATATAACCGAACAGTATATATGTTCTGTACGTCAGAGAATTGCAGTCGTATATTATGTGTGAGGTTGTTTCCTCTTTCAATCCGTAAAGTTTGAAGGTTATGGAGCCGTTGTGTATGTCCATTTTCTGCAAATGTTTCCTTAGATGACAGTGTCCTATCAAAAGTCCTACTACTTGTTTTAACTGAGTGTGCATCAGAAGAAGGACCTCAGCTGTTAGTTTCTTGGAAGGGTCGCCTACCGTTGCCTTCGCATGTCTTTGATCAGGTGATGCGTGAAATCGAACCAGATGTTGTTTTAGGGATCATCTGTCTTTTGCTGTTTTCGTCTGTAAGGGGTAAAGGCGCTCATTAGTAACTCGCACGACGGCGTTGAAATTACTTGGAGCGTTCTCTGGCCCTCCTTTCCCCTCCATTGTGTTACATCACATTACGCTCTCCGACCTCCGACTTTCTTCACACACTCCACGAAATAGCGCGTGTCTTACGATTGGGCAGTTTTTATTTTATCGTAGTTTATTTGTCATTATTTTTCAATATGAATGGTGTTGGTAAATAAGGTAGAAATTTCTCATACAGACTTCCACCCTCCCTTTTAACTTTCCAGGGGTTAAAGTTTCAAAAACGCTCCCACTTTCTATTTTGCTGGGTAATCAGAAGCCTAATTACTAACTTTCGTATTTACAACATCAAATATGACGATTTTTTTTATACAAAATTTCTTCCTTAGTTTAACCCTCCAAGGAATGTATTCCAAAAATGTATGTACCTATTTTCATTCTTCGAAATTTAGATCTGACTAAGATTCATACATTTTCAATAAGTGAAACTGAAAGCATTTAAAGGTATAATTTTACTAACAATTTTCTTAACCAATTTGGAATTCCAAATATTTTTTTTGCAGATGATCAAAAAAAAAAGACAACAATCACAAAACGCAAATAATAATTATTCCTTACCTCAAAATTCGAGCGAGTTAAATTAAGTACAAGATACTTACAGTTTAAATCCCAATCCTTTCTACTCCATCGTTTTTACCGTTGTACGATCGACCCGAGAAAGTTCAATACAGCAAAACAAGAGGATTGACTTAAAGGACGACATCAGATAAAAATATGAGTCCCAAAACGTTTTTACCAGTCATTATAAGCGGATAATACTTATGGGATAAAATTTTTTTTCAGATGAAATCATAGCCATAAATGTAGTCAGTGTTTGTAAAACTTCAGATTAGATTGAGTATATTGTTGTACTAGTTAGCAAGAAAATTATGGCATTAGGTTTTTTGGTAATACCAAAGTACAGAGTGTATTAATCGTTGAGACAATGCGTTGTTAGGATTTAAAATAATGTTTTAAAATACCAGTAATTCAGTTCAACAATAAAAAACACTTTATCACCAGAGAGTTATAATATTAAAAACAAACCAATAGTTACATATTGTACAATGTTAAACGGCTGATTTAAAAGGCTACAAATTTTATATGTTAAATGAATTTTGCCAAAATATTTTTAAACATTGGAATTAAAAGGTATTGATCTGCTCAAACACATGTTTCAATAAAAGGTATAACTGCAAGCAACACGAAAGTTTCTCTGAAGGTTCTAGAGAAAGATCTGGAGAAAGGGAACGATGGACTATTCTCTAAACATCCTACGTCCAAAATTGAATAAAAGATAGACAAAACTCTAGGAAAATATCAGAATTATTTACCGGACAAGATTAGGTCGAAACTAACACCACACCATAGCAAGCCGCCACACCTTTACGGTTTACCGACGATTCATAAAACTGAGATACCACTCCGACCAATCATCAGTTCCAGAGATTCTCCAACTAGTAAGTTAGCCAAGTTTTTACTAAAAATAATCTAATCATTAGTGAGTAAGACGCCATATTTTGGTAAAAATTCTGCACATTTTGTTAACAGTATCAAAAAGTTTGAGATAACACCAAATGACTCTTTTGTAAGTTTTGATGTTAAGAGCTTGTAAACAAATGTTCCCCTGGAGGAGTCATTAAGCATTATCAAGGCCAAATTGGAGGTTGACTAATCGTTAGCAGAAAGAACCACACTGCCGTTGGATGGAGTTGTGGATCTGTTGGAGTGCTGTCTACGTAACTTCTACTTTCAAGTTAAAGATAGGTTTTACGCTCAGGATGATGGCCTTCCGATGGGTTCACCTCTCTCTTCAATTGTAGCTAATATATACATGAAATAGGTTGAAACGCATGTAATGGGGAAAGCACAGGTCAAGCCCAAAGCTTAATTACAATATGTTGATGACATCTTAATTATCTGGAACCGTAGTGAGGAACAACTAAAATTATGTCTATTAAATTTACCATGGAAAAAAAAAGATTTCACCCTACCGTTCCTTGATGTATTGGTAAGGCGATCCGGAAATTCAGTTGAAACATCAGTATACAGAAAACCAACACACACCGGACAATACTTGAATGTCGAGTCTAATCATTCTGGCGCAACGAAAAAAGGTATAATAAAAACACTCTATAATTATACCAAAACAATATGTAGTACTGAGATTTTGTTAAATAAAGAAGTTAATAAAATCAAGGAGGACCTGCGATAAAACGGTTACACCGAAACACTTGTTTAAGGAACAATTTTAAACTTAAAAAAAACACATTAAACATACAAATCAACAACAAGAAATAAAGATCTTTACTATACCTTACATGCGAGGAACTTCTTTAAAAATAAGAAGAATAGCAAGGAAATACGACATTAAAACAACATTCTCTTCCTGCAGCACCCTCAGAAGTTTTCTTACTAAAACAAGACCGAGTACTTGGAATGCGCGAAAAGAAGAAGTTTATCAAATAGTCTGTGATGTAGTGATCTATACAGGGTGCCACAGATTCGAGTGCATGCATGGGGATTTCGGAAACCCTAAGAGATACGAAGTCGGTTAAATTATGGCAAAGTTGCGCATTTAGGTGCCTAACAACATGCTTATTAAGTTGTAAAATTCCAGTACTTCAGGAGTATCGGAAAAACCGAAATTTGCTAATTTCGTTTTTAATTTTTCGTAACGTTATTTAAAGAGATATGGAAAAATAAAAGACACTTTCTCATGGTCACTTCTTAAGTTCTAAAAAACAGCGTTGAGAGATTTTTCGTACGTCGTTTCGTTTTCGTTAAACCATCATAAACTTTATTTTTTTAAATACGGACCTGGGTTTTTTATTTAATTTTTTTGAACCCCTTATTATCCCAATTACAAAAATGTATAAATGTAAATATTAAGTGTTATACATCATTGTAACTGAAATTATAACTACTTCAAAAAAATGCAATAAAAAATTGAGTGCCGTATTTAAAAAAAATAAATTGATGATGGTTTAACGAAAACGAAACGTTGTACGAAAAATCTCTCAACGCCGTTTTGTAGAGTTTAAAAAGTGGCCACGAGAAAGTGTCTTTTGTTTTTCCATATCTCTTTAAATAACGTCAGAAAAAACTACAAACCAAATCGGCAAATTTCGGTTTTTTCCAGATATCTCCGGAAGTACTCGAAATTTTACAACTTTCTAATAGGCATGTTGTTAGGCACCTAAATTCGCAACTTTGCCATAATTTAACCGACTTCGTATCTCCTACGGTTTCCGAGATCCCCATGCATGCACTCGAATCTGTGGCACCCTGTATATTGGTGAGACAAAGAGACCCTTAGAAGTTTAATTAAGGAACACCAAAAACATACTCGAATGGGCGAGACCGACAAGTTAGGTGTTGCGGAACATGCCTGGTCTAAACATCATAATATTAATTGGAAAGATGCTGGGATTGTTCTAAGAGAATCCCACTGAATGAAACGAAAGTTTAAAGAACAATTCCCATGTTTATAGCAAACCAAGTTTAGATATCCACAACGTTTGGCATCCTCTGCTAACAGAAAAGAAGTCAAGCTCACTAGACCATAAAAATGGGCAGTGGCTTTATGCATCAGTGACCCGGTTAGAATATATGTATAAGGCGTAGTCAAAGACTTAGATATTTAGTATTCACTTGAAAACGATTAGATATACTTACTGTTCGAAACGTTGTGAAAAAATTAAATGAAGCCAATGGGAGTCCGAGAAGAAGTTTTTTATTCAACACAAAAGGAATAGGATGGTAATACCGAGTAGAAACCAATTAGCTTTTAAAAAACCAAAAAAAAAAGGTTTTCGAACGTAAAAATTATGATTTTTTTTCTTTTGCTGTCCCATCCGCGGAAGCATTTTACTTTATTAAAAATTATCGAACAGGGTAATATAAAATAGTACGAAAAAGGCAAAAAAGCATATTACTCTTTGTAAGAGATTGAGCCGAGATTTGGCCGTCATTGGTGTTATGGAATTTCTCCATTGTAATGTGTTTATTTAATGCCAATAGCTATAATCCTGCGCAGACAGACAACCTAGTGAACACAGGGGGTACCTATAAGGAGAGAAAGTTACTTAATTTTTCAAAAGGCAGACACGTGGGACAAAGGGGATGGCGGACTGGAGTAAAAGTGGTGAAAATTTGGGGAAAACTCCGTTATCAGAGATACGTCCGCCTTTTTAACCACTTATAATTGAGCCCCTAAGAAGCCTAAACCCCATGAGGCGAGTCGATGGTGCATACATAAGGCCATAAAACGGGGTCAAATGTACTACTTACCTGGAGCGCCTTTTTCTACGTAGACTTTTATTTATAGATAACTATTTGATTAATTTTTACCCATTTTTCTGTTTTTAAATTCTGGTGCCTAATTCATAATTAACGTATTGACATGTCGATAAAATTTAAGTTTAAAACAAACTTGTCCATTTTTATATATATTTTTTTAATTAGAAAATAGCTTGCTTTGGGAACCTCTGCCCGAATATCTTTACAAATCTTTGTTTTTTTTTTAGTAATGATTAAGAATCTATATTTATTCATATAATATATGAAAAATATACTTACAATTTTGATCAGAATTTAGGAAATATCGGTCGAAATCAAGTTTAAAACAATATATTTTTTATCTATCCAATTCCTTTAAATCTATTAAGCCTATTTTTTATTTTTAAATGCAAATGCTAGTACTATAGTAATTTTTACGATATTAATTACATGAAATTCTTTAAAAATTTATAAAAATTCCTATTTTTTGGTAATATTACTTTTAAATAAAAATTACACTTGGGCTCTTAATTTTGTTTTAAGATTGATTTTTATCAACATATCAATACGTTATTTATGTACTAAACACCAAAATTTAAAAACAAACAAAACGGAACTTTATAAGGCAAAACTGAGCGAATAGTTACCGAGCTGCAAGAGCCCACGTATAAAAAAACCGCTTTCGTATTGGGGAGGTCAATTATATATCATTGTTAAATTAAAGTTTTTTTTTGTACTTACAGAAATTTGTTTTTATTTTTTACGAGTCTATTTCAAAAGTAAAAAAAAAATCCAAAATACATTTTCATTGAAACTTTTTGCGCTTCATCTCTTGGTTTTCGCTAAACCATCATTAACTTTATTTTTTTAAATACGGCCCTTGATTGTTGATTGTATTTTTTGAAACAGTTTTAATCACAATTACATTGATTTATGACACTTGATATCTTTCTGTTAAATGAACATATATCATAAGAGACAATGAGTTAGACAAGAAACGCACACAATTTCTTATAGGGGTGGTCCATATTTATTAAGTGTTATACACTTTTGAAATAAACAATTAAAAAAACAAAAACAAAAATTCAAAATTTTAGTTTTTTTGTCATATTTGTATCTTTGTATCTACCAACGGGTCCGCCTTTTGGGATTTTGTTTAGCTATGTCAATATATAATTACCTAACACATTTTTTAGCAAATCATCGACTACGGCTTTAATCTGAAAAAATTAGTCACTGTAAGGGGTGAGCCCTTACAATTACCCCTGTATCCACTAGGGTGTCCGTCTGCGCGTGATTGAAACTTATATTGACATTGAATGGACACATTACAATGGAGAAATGTCATATTACCGATAACGGCCAAACTTCGACTCTTTCACTCCTACTATAGCTTAGACAAGAAACCAGCTCTGTCACAATTTTGTCGTTAACAAAAATATCGACATGTATCTTCAATAGGGTGACCTTGTTGAAAATAATCTCGTGAGTCTTAAGAAGGGTCAATGTTAAAACACAAAAGTATGTCGCAGATAAAAGTTTATTTACGATGTCCATGGTGTTGAAGTAAAATGTTTTGGATAAAAAAAAATATATTGCTTATTGGTTGTCTGTAGAGAGACTTCTTAGTTTCAGCAGAAAAATATTATCGTAACTAAAGAATTATTAATATACTCGTATCAATAAAACTCCGGATTTAAAACTAAATAAATTTAGACTTAAAATTGCCTTTTAACCGTTTATATGCATAAAAAGCAGCTCTTTAGGCAATCGTTTTTGTATTTTGTTGCAATTAAATTAAACAATTTAGGGCTATTGATTTCCCTGTCTCTCCTATTACGTTTAAGTACCATTAAAAAAGGGGTATTTGATAAACAATAACACTTTCTTTTTAGTTTAATTAGTGTTTATTTTTAAATTTATCTATATAAGCATATATGTAATTTTTTCCAACATTAAAAACACACAAAATATTCACTAAGTATATTATCTACACCGGTGAAAAGTTTCAAAAACAAATTGGGAAGTTTTATTAATCTATAGACAAATAAAGATAACATGGCAGGTTCACTCAACTGGCAAAATAATGTTTAGAATGCTAAAGTAGGATGAATAAGAATCATCGCTTAATAATTTTATGTGGATTCTTCCAGGTATTTAGAATCTATGGAGAAGTGAAGTAAAAAACATTTTATTAAATTCTTTTCTTTTACTTAATATTAAAAGAGTATTCATTTATATGACAGTTATTAGTAATAAAGATGAGCCCACCTATATCTGGGCTTTTAATATAAATAAAGTAAACTAAGTTTAGATCCTTAAAATAATTATAGTAATTTACAGAATGCCTTTGCACGCAAGGAGAAGAAACTTTTATTACTTGAGTCTTAAGAAATTAATAGAATTAAAAATACAGAAAACAATACCTAGTTTACCCTTGTTAAGTCCACTTTATTGCATATATTTTAACTGCTTTACATGAATTATTTTTGTCTGGGCTGAAGATCGACGTCACTACGGTTGAAACAGGCCCCTTCCTCCTCTAGAGATTTTTTTTAAGAGTGGTAAAAGACAGAGTTTTATTTGCTTAATTATTGCTAAGCCACAGCCAGTGAAGAAGATATTGCAGGGCTAGGCGGGGCAGTGCCCGAGACCCTTCAAGCTCATGTAATATTTTAATCAAATAAAGAACTTTTGACTTTCTAGCCCATCATCAGCAAATCTCGAATTGAGGTACCAACTGAACAACACGTCTTTAAGCAGGGCAACTTGGTAGTAGTAGAACATAACTTGATATAAAATTGTCGAAATATTAAAAAAATCATTAAGAAATTATTGGATTTCAAAATAAAAATTTAATGCTTATGTAGACATTTACGGTATCCCTGTCGCAAAGTTGGTTTTCTTAGCTATTGTGTTATTTTTATTTCAATGTTAACTACCGCATACACTGCACTACAGCTGGCGAAAAGAAGCTTATAATGAAGTGGCTTTGTACCTTTAAAGTAATTTTATTTTAACCATTTTAAATGGGTCCCAGTTTTGTTTTTTTCCTAGGTCCCTTGAATCCGTAGCAACGCCACTGGCCACAGCATAATGAACTATTTATTCAAATAAATTAATGTTATCGAAGAGACAAAAGATTACAGGACTATTTTATTATTTTAATCATTAACAGCTAAAAATATCTCTTTCAAAGAATTAGCCACCCTAACACAAAGTTTAATTTGGACGCACCATTAAATGGTAGATAAGAATCCGTTTGAAATTTATAATTTAATGGCCTTACTTTATCACTCTCCATCGTTTCATTTCGTCTCGGAAAAAAAGAGATTAACTAAGAAAGGACTAACGTTTTTCTTAATTTGAACTTAATAATGAAAATATGTACAAAGTGGGCTAATGAAAACAAAACAACCGTGATTTTTTGTGAAAAGCTTAAACTAGTCGGTTTATATATTTTAGGAGAAACATTTTTCGCATATTTCTGCCAATGTCACTTCTAACCCTTATAGTACAGAAAATCAAGCATTTTGGCTCGGAATTTTTTCGTCCCTTATGGATTTACCTAAAATTTTCACAGAAGGTAGGAAACAGTCCAAGGATCAAAGTTTATATTATGCCAAGTGGCCTTTTTATCCTGGGGGTGGTTGCCACCCCATCTTAGAGGTTGAATTTTTTATTACATTTTAAGTACAGAAATCGATAAGAAAAAATAATTTTAAGTAAAATATGTTCTAAACATATTTTTCGTAAAACTAATATTTTTCGAGTTATTCGCGATTGAATGTAACAGTTTTCGACGAAAAAATCGACGTTTTTAAAGGTTTTTTGCGAATATCTCGAAAAATATGCATTTTATTTAAAAAAAAACTGTGAGAGTAAAATTGTAGCATATGAAAAAAAACTTCTTATAATTTCTCTACAACTAATATGGACCGAGCTACGGCTTGTTAATGGTTAGCTTTTGTTTGAAAGATATCAAATAGCAGGAAAACTTTGCATTTTTCGAGTCTTTTAAAAGTATATAATTAGTCTTTTCTTAAAAAAAAAGTCTCTTTCGTGAAAATTGAGCGAGTTATGATAAAAATAAAGTCGGTCCTACTTTCTTTACAAAAATCTTAATGAAAACAACCCCTAATTACCCTACTAATCAAAATTATTCTTTACCCTACCGTGTTTTTTATATATGTATTATCAATACATCCTAAGAAATTGACCATTTAAAAACGATTTAAATCGCTTAATTTTAGAAAAATTAGAGCTTAAAGTAAAAAACGGTTTTTCGCAGTTTTGTAAAAAAGCTCTTTTCTTTGAAATATCTCCAAAAATACTGAAAAATGGTAGAGTTCCGAATTATAGCTTTTTGATTACAAATATTTTTTTTGCATAGATATTCTGTACAATAAATATTTGGCAAGGTATGGCCGTTTAAAGCCTCTATTTACGAGCGAACAGCACCTTAGTCAACTCATCCAATTTTAAAACTAAGAGATTTTAAGGTATTTAATTTACATAGCCTTGTAGCTCTTGAAAAATTCTACAAAATTATTTTTGAAAAAACTTTCTATCATTAAAACTAAAGAAGCTATGTTTCAAAAATCAATCATTTTTTTTCTCGAAAAATTAGAATAGCCAACTTTGGCGCATAATAATCTACATAACCGGTATTTTTTATACTTTTACCGGTATAATTTTTTGATGTCATTCTACCTTTTTTCCTATTTATATCCATTAAATTAGTTTATAAGAATTGCAATGTTGTAGGGGGTGGTTTTTAAGTATTAAAAATTTTCAAAATAATAAAACTGGTAATAATTTAGGCAGTAATATTTTTTATTAATTAACCTGTCAAGCTATTAATTTTCTGATGTAAATCATTTTTTTTTAATAGGCTATAATAGAAGTTGATTTATGAGGGTTTAAAAGTTGCAAAGGAAATTAGTACCCATTTTAAGCAACACCATTCTAAAATTAAATCACTATGATAAATTAATAATTTTTTTTTTCATTAAGCTCTAACAAGGGTTGATTTTTAAGGTTGAAATATTCTGAAATTGTATTATAAAAATAAAACAATCACTATTTAACTAATCACCTGATATACTGTGACTTGCTTTTCCAGTGAAAAAGTATAAGTCGCTGTGGGTCTTGTCCCAAATACACTCACACACACACACACATTATATAATATATATATATATATATATATATATATATATATATATATATATATATATATATATATATATATATATATATATATATATATATATATATATATATATATATATATATATATATATATATATATATAAATATATATTATATATATATATATTATATATATATATATATATATATATATATATATATATATATATAAAATAAACAACTTTTTTAAATAACTTTTTTTAAAATACTAATAAATAAGGAACTTACATTCATTTATTGTGGCGAATACGGTCCTGTTTTAAGTAAGTTGTCACCTCCTAAGAAATCTTTGGGCTGTGCTGCTTGGAAACGTTGAACGTGATTTCCCGCAATGTTTTCCACACTTTTTATTACTTAAACCGACCTGACTTGCAATGACTCCTAGTACTTGGGTCCAAAATAAGCCCGCAAGGGAAACCGTCGCGCGTACAATCTCTCGAAGCAACGTTTGCAGATTAACGACACTTTCCATAAATAAGGAACATATCCACGTAATTATTGTTTTTAGATTGTGCCATTTTCGCGATTTAACAATGATTTAAAATTAAAATTAATTCTTGCCTTGTCAGGTTAAAGCAACTGAGTCATAACGTGTGATTAAGGGGACAAAAAACAAGTGTAAATAAGAAATAAACAATTTGTTTATGCTCAGCCCCGCACTAGCCACACTTTCAAATAAATTTATGTAGCTTTGTTATTATACGTATATATAATATAAATAAATAAATAATATATATATATATATATAATATATATATATATATATATATATATATATATATATATATATATATATATATATATATATATATATATATATATATATATATATATATATATATATATATATATATATATATTATATATAAGGTCTTTATATGTAGTCCAAAAAATAAAAAAGTATACTCTATTCTGGAAAACCTTAAAGAAAAAATATCAGATGCATACAAAATTAGTAACAATTTATTCCTGTTATATTTAAACAAGTATCATTTTCTTAATATGGTCATATTTGTTTAGGTGTATTTTTATTAAAAGCAATATTTTAAAATTAAATAGATACGTCTTAAAACTGTAGTATGCTGTATAACGATTTTCTTCTATAACCCAAATGAGGATCCAATGCTCAGATCTCTTAACAAAGATATTAGATACAGGCACATATTAATTTTATGAGGATTTCTAAAAAAAAGACAAGGAATCAATTATATAAAATGTATGATTTTTTTTCTAAAAATAAAAAAATATTTTATGAAAATAGAAATAAAGGATCAAGGTTGCAGATTTTATAACCACACTGAAAATAAACCAGAACTATTTCAATGTTACTGGGTTATTGCACTTTAAAAAATAGATATAGTCATCCGTAATAATAAAGTATTACATAGAGCGTGGGAAAATTGCTTTCATCGCGAAATGAGAACATTTTATAACTTGTCGAAAATATTTTCATTTCACGCGTTGGAAGCGTTCCAATACCTATGCAGTAAAAGTTTATATGACTTCGTACTCAATTGACTTTAATTTTATGCATGTTGAAAAGTAAATTGAAGTTTAGGTAGATAAGTTTTTATTTACATAATGTTTTACCTTTTTCGTAGTAGATTTTTATAAATGACATAAAACCAAGATATACCTACAGCTTTAAATTTCAACGAAATTTTACATTATTTTTTTGGAAACGTCAATATTTTTATTATTACTTTTTATTTTCCAGTAATTATTTTAAAATTAAAACACAAATTGTATTGGCGTTTTAATTTATTTGATTAATCCGCCATCAGAATATCTAAAATATTAATTTTCTTTTAAAATTATTTCACATACTTAAAATATTGACAAAAAACCAGTAGTATAAAGAACATAATAAAAGAAGAAATGGACTAGAAGGTAACACAATAAAAGTAAATACATTTTAACTACATAATTTGATTTACACAAAAAAATTTAGATACTGTATTAATATAATGTACAGACAAATAACATAACATTACCAAAAAATACTGGTGAGGCAAGGGAGGTGATGCCTTACTTTAAAAGTTTAAAGTGTATTGATGTTTGGGTTTGTTTGGTTAAACCATCACAGGAATATCTATAACATGAATTTGCTCATAAAATCTATTCCTTAGAATACTGACAAATAAATAAAACCAAGGGGTATAAGGAAAATATAAAACAATATGAAATAAAAGATGACCCAATAAAAATAAAGTCTCATTAATTTAATTAAAAAACTACACATGGTAGTTATATTATATGAATAAAAATTACATATTGGTAAGTTTTGACACATGTGGAACTTGGGGACATTTCTATACTTATAACCTATTTTTTAATTACAAATTTTAAATTTAATGTTAAAATACATTTAATGTAAACATATCGTCGCTCCAAAAGAAAAGTGAGTAGCAGTTAAGTTATGATGGATAAAAAGTTAAATAACCAAATACCCAAATCCCCCACTAACGCGTTAATATTCTCTTTCATCCTGTCATCCCCATTGCGATTCTGCTGTAGCTGTCACATGAAAAAGCCACATTTTTACTTAGTACAAAGTTTGGCTACTCCAGACTAAACTTGAAGGTAATTCATATAAAAAAATGTATAAGAAAATTGTCTCTTTTGTTTTGCAACTGTTTTTGCATAAGTTTCAATTAACCTACTGATTAACAAACATAAAAAATTATTAGACGTTTATTTCAGAAAAAGTGGCATTAGCCACAATATAAATAATTTGTGTATTTCTGCTTAAAATTAAAATAATTCAAAAATCATATGTTATCAGTAGAAGCAACCATTTCTTATTTAATATAAAAAAATATTTAATAAATATTTTAAAAAACGCAACAAATTTTTTATTGAAATTTTAATATCCTATCATAATTTTTTAATTTTTTTAGATCTGCAGGATTTTAAGAGTCGATTGACAGTACGTACACTAGTTCATATACTGTGGTATTAACTGTACTAATTACAACATTTTGTTTAATTAGACCTATACTGGACTTTTTACATTATTTTGCTGAAACCCGAATTTCTTTTAACCCTAGACCTCTATGATCATTAGGTTTCATTTTTCTATTTATAAGATCTTCAGGGTTAATTGACAGTACGTGTCCTAGTTTATACAGGGTCTTCATTAATGTTTGTAAACCACGTGACCAAAAAGTTGCGGGTTGAATATTCAGAGGTTGCACAAAATTTAATAAAATATCCCTAGAAATATTCATTGGTGCGGTGCATTTTAAAATCGATATTTAAATGTCAAAAACATTTTTTTTAAGGTTAGAACATTTACCATTTAATATTTTTTCAAGTAATTATAATTTGAACCAAGTTATTACAGCCTTTTTGGATAAATTTTGTATGCATTTAGTTTTGAGTCTCTTGTTTGTCAATAATTTAATATGCTAGATTTAAGTACAAAAAACTTTAGTCAAGGAAACGAGGGATTTTTTTGTGCATTTAAGATGGATTTAAATGCGGTTTTTTGCATTCGATTCGTATCAACGTCTACAAACTTTGTGAACAAACTTAATTATTGGAAAATGTAAACCTGCATTTCTGCGTTAAAAAAATATGTTTTTAAATTGTATTTTAAGGTTTGCAATTATAAAAAATGTATAACTAGGTAAATAATGATGAAAATGTGAATTTGTTATTCGGAAGTTTTCAAGGTCGCTGACTATGAGATTGGCAAGGGCCTACGGAGTACCTGGTGCGCGCTAAGGATAGTGTAAACGTGGTCTAGTGGAGTTTTACGACAGTTGGACCCTCATTAGCAGGATTTGTTGTAAAACTTTAGAAGACGACGTTTACACCATCCTTAGCGTGCACCAGGTACTCAGCAGGCCGTGTCAATATGCGTGTTTAAGGACCTCGAAAACCCCCGAGTAACAAATTCGAGCCCATTTTCATCATTATTTACCTACTTTTTTTTATAGTTCCAAACTTAAGATGCGTTTCGAAAATGCATTTTTCTAATGCAAAAATGTAGTTATTTATTTCCCATTAATTAAATTTGTTCACAAAGTTTCTATATGTTCATACAAATCGAATGCAAGAAACTGCATTCGAATCCATCTTGCTGCACAAAAAATCTCTCGTAAGGCCTATTATACATTTGGATTTTCGTTAATTTAAACTAAATAGGAAAATTCAAGTCACATTAACTTGCAGTTTACACAGTTTATTCATATTATTTAAATAAAACTACTTGACTTAAAATGATGGACATGAATTAGATTTATTTGAACATTAATAATAAATTACACTGCCTAGGTGTTTTTACACATCAATTATTACATAATAAAAAAAAATAGGATAATTATTACATGCTAAAAGAAATTTAGATAAAACAATGTACAAAAAATTCCAATTATTTTAAGCTGATAACTGAAACCACGCTTCATCAGAGAAGAAAGTACGGTCCAAAACATCATTCATTGTTAAGAATCTCATTAAACCATTGACAAAACTGCACCCTCTTTCGAAAATCTGGTGAAATGAATTCTTGCAATACTATGATCTTATATGGATGCATTTCCAATTTTTTGGTTGGTGCTTTATGGCAAGTACCAACAAACATTTCTAAAAAAAAATGTATGGCACTGTAAACATAAATTTCAATGTTTATTTAAAATAGTATCCTTGCCGGTCTGAGTTGACAACTTCGCCACTGATTTGTTAGAAATATTCTGTAAGCACGGTAGGCCTTCGAGTGGACTTGCCCTTACAAATGCAATTCTTGTTTTCAAAGCGATTGATTAGCACATGTCTGTGATGGACAAATGTTTCGTACTCAACCAGATTGCCAGAAAACCTTTCTCTAAACTGGTCCATGCAACTTTGGAGAGAATATGACTCAGTTCCAGCCTCATTACATGTTGCACTAAAGGCATCTTGTTCCGCAGTCCACATTTTAAACATTTTCTAAAAGTAAACAAAACAGTTTTATTTACGTAACCTCAATAACAAAGGCACATGTAACTTACCTTTAAAGCTCGAAATATGCAAATTAGTTTTGAAAAGAACTGTTTCAAGCTTGTAAGGTTTGTTTTTGAACATAATTTGATCAAAAAAATCTAAAACTTTTCAAAAAAAAACTATCCAAAAACCAAATACCGCTAACGCCAATAATGGTCAAGTCTACTGTCAAACAGAGCTTGCTGTGTTGCCAACACTAATATTTTGCCTTATAAAAGGTGTGATCTTTTGACCACTAACCTGCACTGATTCTGATTTTTTTGGAATTTTAACATTTTAGGAGGTTATTATAATCAGTAATTTTGATTTACACATTTTTTGCTTTGTTCGGAGTTCAGAAGCTGGTATATTGTCACAGAAAAAAAATAAATGTGGGCAAAAAATGTATGAACTTTTTCCAACTTGGCAACATTGTTAATAGGAAAGAAACCAAGCAGTGGAGCCACTTTTACAAACCAAAATCGCGTGGTCACGTGGTTTACAAACATTAATGAAGGCACTGTATAGTGGGACTTAACTGGACTAGTTTCATTATTTTGCTTAATTTTTATAAAGCTTTTAATCTTCCTCATATTTTAAAAAAGGCGGCAGATTTTTTATTAAATTTTTAATACCCTTTCATATGTTTTTAAAAGTTTGTATATCTGCAAGATCTTAAGAGTCAGTTGACAGTACGTGCACTAGTTCATATACTGAGACCTTAACTGGAGTAGTTACATTATTTTGCTTAACTGGTCAAGTTACATTATTTTGCTTAATTTTTATACAGCTTTTAATTTGCTCCTTAGTTTTCAAAAATTTTATTAAAACTTAAATACCTTTTTATACTTTTTAAACTTTTTTATATTCTAAGGATCAATTAACAGTATGTATACTAGTTTATATACTAAGACCTTAACTGGACTAGCTACAATATTTTGCTTAACTGAACCTTAACTGGGCTAGTTACATTATTTTACTTAATTTAAATACAGCTTTTAATTTCTCTACGGATTTTAAAAAAAGGCGACTGATTTTTGATTGACATTTTAATATTCTTTTATATTTTTAAACTTTTCAGATCATCAAGATCTTAAGGGGCAATTGACAGTACGTGCACGAGTTCATATACTGGGTCCTTAACTGAACCAGTTATATTATTTAGTAATATATGGGTCTAGTAGTTTCGAAAGGAGCCTCTGAAGTCACCGGCGCCTGTCTCACGGGGAAGGCTAATCCATCTCGAACAAACTGGTGCTTAGGAAGGGATCCCTGAATCCAAACAGAAGGCGGACAGAACCGCCTTTATAGGGAAAAGGGTTCCCTGGCTTTAAACAGAAGGCGGATAGGACCGTTTTTATAGGGTAAGGCCGGAGATGCAGCCTCAGAAAGAACATCTTTTTCTTGTAACAAGGACCTGATAGCTACCCACGTCACTAGACCGGGAGAGGAGGGCATGACGGATCTAACCGTCTGCTCGTCATACTCTCCAGGAGACAGGGACTCCAGAACACATCTTATTAAGAACTCTCTCCCAGTCTGGTATCGGATTCATTAGAAGTCTAATCCTTTTGGGAGAAATATTAAAAAGGGAGGGCGTAAAAAGTCCACTCACTTTAAACTTACCTACCTACCCACCTAGTAGTTTAGTTCTGAATACATTGGTTTAAAAGTTCTTAGTGAAAATAGAAAATCCAGTCAAGAGGGGTAATATCATTATAAAAACCAGTGGTTTTAGTTTTTATTTAAAAAATCCCTTTATGAGGGCTAAGTAGTTGGTCCGTGGGTGCCGGGTTTATGTTGAGGTTTAACCCATTATTCCCCAGTTTCGTTAACAATGTCCAAGTCCTAAAACATGCCAATTCTGCATTTTCACGGAATCTGTTAGAGAGCACTTTGGAAACTTTTACCTTTAAACTACCCACGAATGTCTAATGTCCTTTAGAAGTTAATATTTTAATTTTTTTAAGGCAACATTTCTTTCCATACAAAAAATTTAATTTTTAAAAAAGTACGGTATATATTAATATTTTTAACATAAAAACAATTGTGCTATTTAAAAGAATTTCTTTATAATATCCCTAGTTCAATATCATTTAGACGGAAATAGACTTTTTAAAATATAAAGTCTTATTTTAAGACGTGGGAAATATCTAGCATCGCGAAATAAACACGTTTTATAACTCGTTAAAATTGTACCGACTTCACGCTTTGGACACGTAGGAATGGCAGTATAATAAAAGCTTATGTGACAATATTTATGCAATGTAAAGACTGAATTTTAACTTTGGCCTGTAAGCTCGCCATGAAGACTCTTTCTGCAAATATTCAAAATAAATTTCGCTCCCCGCGCTCCGTAGTCCTCGTATAAGGTAAAAAAAATAGTTAAAAATTAAAACAAAAAAAAATATTGCAATAATATGTCATCATTTTTCACTATTTTACTTGGCTGCGTAGTGCGCGTAGTGATATTAATTATTTTTTTATTTTATAGCATTTCATTTGATATTATTTTTTATATAAATGGAGTTTGTGAATAAATTAGTATCTATTTCTCATACAACTTTTATTCGCCCTTTCAATCCCTTTTTTTGAAATAATCCAAAAAAACCACTTTCTATTTTTCTGAGTAATCACAAGCCTAATTTTCCCAAATTTCCTGTTAACAATCAAAAAAAGACGACTTTTTCATACACAATTTTTATCACCATTTTTTAAACCCCTTCCCCCCCAACGAAATAACTTCAAAATGTTGTAACAGATCACTTTAATCGTAATCAATAGCCTACATCCCCAATTGTCATTTTTAGGGACAGGACGAAGTTGATAAATATCTACAGGGTATTATGGGGGTGTACCATAAATTTAAAGATGATTATTTAAAAAAATTTAGGAAAAAATTTTTTTAAAAATGGGGGCCCAAATTTTCGTTTCCCCAAATCATGGTGTTAAAATTTAAAAAAATTAAATTGGTTTTTTTAAATATCCTAAAATCCTGTATCAATTTTGTTTAAAATTTTGGGGGTGGTGTTTATGACATAAAAAACAATTGCCCCAACTTGTTAAAAATTTTTTAAGTCGACTAGCGTCTTGAGCGGGTCCTGATGGACAATCAAAAATGACTTTTTCAAAAAATTTTTTTTCACCTTTTAACCCCTTCCCCCCGGAAAAAATTTAAAATGTTTTAACAGATCACTTTAATCAATCAATACCTACATACCAATTTTCATATTTTTTGGTGCTGACGGACGAAACGATAAAAATCTACAGGGTATTAGTTAGGTATGTACCAAAATTTTTAAAGATGTTTTTTAAGAAATTTTGAGGAAAAAATTTTTTAAACATGGGTCCGAAATTCTTCTTTCCCCGATAAAGGTGTTAAAATTTAAAATTAAATTGGTTTTTTTTAAATATCCTAAAATCCTTATTAATTTTGTTAAACTGTGTGTTTATGACATAAAAGATAATTCACCCTAACTTGTTAAAATTTATTAAGTCGATAGAGTCTTAAGGGGGCCCGAGGAATATTTGTAAAAAAAATGTACGCCACTGCCTTTGGGCAGTTTTTTTTTTTTTTTGGATTAGGCAAATAAAAATACAATTTTTTGGTCTTTAATTTTTTTTTGATCTTGTTATTTTTAAAAAAAATTTAATTCCATTAATGGCATATCCCTGGGCCACAAAGGAAAATGAAAAATCTTATGGGAAAATTTTTTTTTAAAAATTTTTTTTTTTAACAATTATGTAACAGCAACAACAAATATAATACTTTTTTGGGGTAAAAAAAAAATAAAATTATAATTTTCAAAGGAAATTTTCCCCCATTTCCTTTGTGGTCCAAGGATATATATATATATATATATATATATATATATATATATATATATATATATATATTTTTAAAAAAAATTTAAAAGTTTTTAAAAAAAAATTAATTTTTGTCAAAATCAAAATCCTTTTTGTTTTTTAATTATATTCAACTATTATTTTTTCGTTTTCCAGTTTTTTTTTGTTTTTAACTTAAATATTGAAAATTGAAGAAACTTTTGACAAAAAAAAAAACCTAAAAAAAATTTAAAAATATGGGCCCGGAAAACCTTTCCCAAAAAAAAAACCATTTTAAAATTTTTTTTATTTTTATTTTTTAAAAAAATCGATTAAATAATTAAATTTGAACTAACAGTACTTTTTTGGGGCCCCTACCTTTTTATTTTAAAATCAAACTTTTAGGCATAACATTTTTAAAAAAATAATTTTTTTTTTTGTCAAAAAAGGGATACCTGTTAAAAGTCGATATGAGAACCGTTTTCGAGATTTGGGGGTTTTTACACGATCTGATTTTATTATAAAAATTTTAAAAAAAAAAAAAAAATGTAAAATTTTTAAAATATTTATTTTAAATTTTTTAAAAAAATTTTTTAAATTTGTTTAAAAACTTTAAAAAAATAAAAAAAAAATAAAATTTTTTAAAAACCCCCCGTATACAAAAAGGGGGTTGGGGGGCCCCCTATGTGATAGTTTTTTATGCTTTTGGGGGCCCCCAAATACGTACCCGAAGTATTAAAATTTTTTGAAACCCCTATATAGAGGTTTTTTTCCCTTTTGTGGGGAAAAAGGAATTTTTTTCCCCCAGTGGGCCAAAAAAGGGTTTTGGGACGTTTGTAGGAAAACCAATTTTTAATTTTTTTTTAAAAAATTTTAAAGAGACCCCAGTCGGCCAGAAAAGGAAAATATGACCCCCAAAAATAAGAGATTTTTAAAAAAAACCCAAATTTTTAAAAAATTTTTGTTTAAATTACATTTTTTTGGGTGGGAAATTTTTTTAAAATTTTTTGGTTTGGGATTTTTTTTTTTTTAAAAAATTTTCAAATTCCCCAGTTTTTATCACATTCCCCTTTAAAAAGAAAAAAAATTTTTATTAAAATGTAAAAATTTGGGGAAAAACTAAAAAAAATTTTTTTTCACTTCACTATCTCATTTAAAAAAAGGGTTTTTTAAACCAAACTTTTTAAAACATCTATAATCTTTTAAAAAGGGGCGACTGAAAAATTTTAAAAAATTTTTTAAATAATTTTTTTTAAAAGCCTTTTCGTGAACTAAAACTAAAATAAAATTTTATAAAATCTGCTTCATCGTGCACCTCTATGAGTTTTAGATTTTCTTCTTATATATATATATATACATATACATATTATTATTATTATTATTATATATTATATATATTATATATTATTATTATTATATACATATTATTATTATTATTATTATACATATTATATATATATATTATTACATATATTATTATTATTATTATTATTGGTTACATATACATATTATTATTATTATATATATATTATTATTATTATACATATATACATATATACACATACATATATACATACGGAAAATAGAACAAAATTTCACTGTCTTTATGAAAACTGCCTTTAACATCAGTTGCTAAGATCAAATCTGCTTTTACAGCCTGGGTTGGCGACATTTTCCTTCGAGGCTACTATTGGGCAACTGGTCAAATAGTTGCACGAGTGTTTAGCGAACAGAGAAATTGCGTGTTCGAGCTTTAAAGATAAATGATCGCTGCCTTCAGTGGTCATTCTCTGATGTCGCGTTCTGGTGCCTGATTTTCCTGTGGTCGACTTGGAGCCACATAGGTATTAAATATGTAGAAAATAGGAATAAAAAATAGTTGTCTGCTTTTAACTGTCTAAAACGGAGTTACGTTCTTTTGTATATTTACCTCAAGACAGTAGGGAATTTTTATTCCTATTTTTTCCACATATTTAATTACCTACCTCCGGTAAAACCTGATGTCGATTCTGCTGAATTTGTGATTTCAGCATGGCATCGAAAAAAAAGTAGAGATATTACATCTTACCGCAAGGCAACATGTTTGTCTTTATGAGACACTTGGGTTTCTCTGTTGTTCGCCAAACACTGTTACAGCCCTATTTGATTGGGGTGCCCTCCGTAAGGCAGGCGAACAGCGTCTAGGAGAGAGTGTCATAGCGAAATAAAGCGTAAGAAAACAGGTTGTCTGTTTCTTAACTGTCTTAAAATCGAGTTTATGTTCTTTATACACTAAGACAGAATTTTTATATTCATTTTTCCATATATATATGAGTTATATATATAAGAAGATATATATATATATATATATTATGTTACTATGATATACATATATACATATATATATATATATATACATATATATATATACATATAAAATATATTTCTATTTGCATATATATATATATATATATATATATATATATATATATATATATATATATATATATATATATATATATATAATATATATGTATATATATATATATATATATATATATATATATATATATATATATATATATATATATATATATATATATATATATATATATATATATATATATATAAGAATTTTTTATTTTAGTTCTTTTAATCAATGAGAAAAATAAGATTTAAGTTTGAAAATCACCTGAAATTTTATTTCAATTGTTACAGTCGCCACGGCTTTTAAATGAGTTATAGATGTTTTAAAAAGTTTGCAAAACTTTTAAGAAATCTATTTTAGAACTGAGATGAGTGAAGTGAAAAACAAAAGTGTTTAATTGATATTGAAGTATTTCCAATTATTACATTTTAATGAAATCTTTTTTTACTTAATAATGTGCTAAGGGTTAATGTGATAAAGCTATTTACTAAGAAACTAATTTGATAATTTAAAACAAACAAAAAAAAATACTAAGCCAAACCTAATTTCATTAAAAAGGGCCTCTTCTACAATGTCCTTATCAATGGCAATTTAAACTAAGATTTCAAAATTTGTTTAGTACCTAGAAATGTTCATTATTTAGTAAGCAGGATGTCTATACCTTTGACTTATTTGTACTGTACGACTACTGGGTACTTTATACAATGAGTCTTTATCTTTAAAAATAAATTAACTAAATTAAAATTAGTTTTCCTACAAGTGCAATAAGGCATATACTTTGCACGACCTCGTGCGCAAAGTTGCACTTTTCCGGACTGATGTGAGAAGTGCATTGCAAAAACCACTTATATACAGGGTGATTCATGAGGAAATGTCAATACTTCAGGTACTGGTACTTAGGGTCCAAAATAGACATAAAAGTCTATACACATATGGGCCCGCAAAGCCTTCCTTCGATATACAGGGTAAGTAAATTTATATTTATATTTTTTTTATTATTTTTTTATGTTTGGCCAAAGATAATTGCAAATAATACCTTATTAAAAATTTAAAGTAAATATCGTTTAATTATACATTTTGTTTAATTTTTTAAATTTTGGTTATAATAAAATCAGATGCTTGGTTTTTTTTTTTTAAAACTAAAATATTCTAGAAAACGGTTGTTCTACATATCGACTTTTAACAGGTATACCTTTGACAAAAATAATAAGTTAAGAGATTTATTTAATTACTTAAAAATGTAATACAGTGCCGTACCAAAAGTTAGATTGAAACCAAAATAGTAAAAAGGCGTGTAGGTGGCCCCTGTTGGGTGTAGAGACGTATTCGAAGATTGATCGAATCTACTATAGTATTTGATACGATCATAGATTTAGATTTAAAAATAGAAAAATAAATAAAACTTTAACACCCTGTATTTTGAAAATTAAGGTCTATAGACCCATATTTGTATAAACTTTTAGGTTTATTTTTGGACCTGACTATGTACCTGAAGTATTGACATTTTCATGAATCACCCTGTATATTTTAATAGTTGTAGACTTTATGCCACGAAGCTGTTGCAAGTTCTAGTGGTATTTCTTTGTCTAAGTTTCTTCGTAATTTTCAATATTTAAGTTAAAACACAAAAGAAACAACTGTTTGCATTAGCTAATCAGATGCAATAATAGTTGAATATGACTCACGCAACACATCGGTGGATTTTGGACAAATAATTAATGACGCTTAAACAAAGCAAATGTTTTATTCTGCGGTTACCAGTAGAGGCCAGAAAAATATTGCTCCCGACATGCGCAAAGTCATTTTTTTTCACACTTAACTGTTTTTTGCCCGAACTCCCCTTCGCGTCGTTTGTTCAACGATAGTGTGTGGTAACAATATCATTTGCGCACGTGTTCGGAAAATAACTATATTTTTTTAAAAAAGGTTGTACCAGAGTAATCATGAATTAATCTTTAGACAAAAAAATTATTCTGCCATTTACTAGTGCCGTACACAGAAAACGCTTTCATAGTATGAATGGGATACACATTGAGTCAATGGGGTACTGTATTTGCAATAATTGAATGACATTTGTCGGTGATAAATGAATATCTTTACTTTATTTGTGCATATCTCATTGTAATTGGTTCAAACATGAGAATCATTGAAGTAAATTCAGATCTTATTTAAACAATATCAAACGTAATTAAAACTAACATAAGAAATTATTTGTAATTTCATTGATTTAATTAATGTCTGCGTTAAATACAATGAAAAGTCCGATTCATTAAAATATATATAATCTGAAGCAAATAGTAGGTGTACGAGTATACATATAAACATGAACTTACAACATAATCAATATTTTTTGTGGATAAAAATAATTATTATTTATCTAGAAGTGCAGAGTCTCATTTAAACAACTCTAACTCAGTTGGATTTAATTTGATGTAGTAATATTTGTAATAAAATACCTACTTTAATTGCTAAATACGAGTGTTTTATTGACTAAATATTAATTTGTACTATATTTAATAGGGTTTTAAAATCGAATTTTGAAACTGTTTCTGGAAAGTCTTGCGTCCAAAGGTTTTCTGCCCTAGTAAAATGAACTTCTGTTCTATTTTCGGTTAGACAATTATGTACTCATTGGTGACGTCATCTTAAGAAGTTGCTGAGCTTATAGATGCCAAGGACTTGCTGACCTAAGGCCAGCAGTACTACTTTATAGCACCTGAAGCCTCGTCTATAGAATAAGGGATCTCTGTCACAGCACACGGGTCTCTGGCACAAAAGCTGGGAGTCTTACAGCATTTCCAAATGGGAATAGACTTTTGCATGTTTAATTAGGACTAATACTAGCCTCTTAGTCCATCAAACAAGTTTAAAAATAATTTGACCATCCTGTATAATAGGCAGTGGCGGTTCCTCCATAGGAGCACAGTAATATTTGCACCCCAAAAATGAAACAAAATTTCTTTCATCGTGCATTATCCGGAACCTCCTGATCGTATTCTACGCAATACAAACATAGTATTAAATTTCTAACGACGAATCCGGACTGAGCTGAAAGGATCCGATTACGGCCGCGGTTTCTGACGCTCGACGCCAATCGACCGATCGCACGCGCTTATGAGTGGTTTGGTGCAATTTCTATGGAAGATTATGCCAGCGGGCGTGAGGGGGGCAAAATGCGCAGATTGAGTTACGACAGAAGAGGCGCACTTTTATGTGTTTCCATATAACCATTTGGTGATGTTACTGCGACAATTTAGGTGCGTTTGCTCACTAAAATGGTCCGTTTTACGGTGAAATATTTGCAAAACAATTTTAACTCTTGAGTTTGTGAGCAACACAAAAATTGAATTAAGAATGTAGTTGAAAGATCTTAGGACTTAGCCTGAATCCTCACACACCACCAAAATGTAAGTCTAGGAGTTTGAAAATTCAAAATAGCACTTATGAAAAGAATGATTGATTTGTGGATGGGGATAACCAATGGATTGTTTGTTTTTTCAGCTTTTGTTGTTCAGTCGCGGAAACGCGCAGAGCCTGCCTACAAAACATGAGAATACTCAGGCTCATATACACGCCTGCTTGACACATAACTTCTGGGGAAAGTTGATTTAAGGCAGCAGTTAGATAGTGTGATATAGGCGCAGTGTTCAACAACAAAACGTTGTGTTGGCCTCCAGTTGTTTTGTATTTTTGTGTTTTTACGACCATGCAGCACCCCCATAAATACTTACCACGAGCCGCCACTGATAATAAAACACTTAAACCAAATGTTAAACTATCCGCAGGTACCTCCAAAGCACATGTATCGAGATCTGATGGTATTTTCTTTTCCCTCCCCTGGAACATTTTCTAAACAATCCTTAAATGTATTTGTAAAGTCCTTGATGGAATTACAATGTCTAATTGTTTTTCGTTTAGATTTGAATCCCTTTATCTAAAAATAGACTAATTACATTAAAATATCCCTGCATCACATGGGAAACATTTTTAGTATTGATTTCAAAAAAAAAAGTTTCTTGATGGTAACAGTTAGTACTTGTCTTTACTCCTTAACCCAGCTTATCTGATTTGCAATAGTAAGGATTTTAAATAAAAGTAGAAAAACCTTTATTTCTGAAAATTGTGTGTACAACATATATAATTAGGAAAAAATCGTTTAGATAGCCATCAGAGATAGCCAGACGCAGAAGCTACATGGATGTTTTCGTTATTCTTTGAACAAAACATAGAAAATATCTGCATAATTTGATTTACCTGCAAATACTTGTATCAAGGTTGAACTTCAGGAAACCAAAGCAAGTTATTCATTTTATTAATAGGGCCTTACTAGAGAGACAGAATTATTCAAGTATAAGCATTGACATTTAACCATTCAGTTGAACCTGAACCAAAGAATATGTTTCAATAAGAAACAGACATAAAGTTCCCAATAGCATTGGCTATATGGGAAACAAATTTCTGACGTCACGTGTAGACGAAACATAAGACTGGGAAAACACAGCTAGGCACAATTGAGAGAAATATCTAAATCTGCAAAAACGCCTACACGGAAAAAAATTATATGTATAATTATTATACATTGCAGTCCTGAATGTCCTTTCGAGGATTTTTTTTTGGCAGTCTTTTTAGGGTTGGTTATTCTTAAAAAGATTGGATTATTTTGAGAAAAATTGTTTTAAAAGGATGTTTACGGGGGGTTAAATGGGGGACATACCGCTGAACATTTAGACAGAACATACCGGTTATTTTGAGAAGTAATGGGGTTGTCGACGCCGGTATCACGTATTATTTGTCCCAGTATCTACCCCCACGCCACTGGTCAGAGGATTTAAATTTGGTTATGTCAAGTTTAAATTAAAAATAAGGGAAAGATCCTTTTCTATTGTTTTGTCCTTGTGATTTTTTTTTTGCTATGGTTTAAAAAATTTTGGATTTCAATTTTGGATTATTAGTTTTTTCCCCTGATGAATTAGCAATTATATTTTCATAAAAAAAATTACGATATTGACTTGAAACAACTAATATCTTATTAAATAAAAAATTTGGTTTTATTTTTTCTTTGACTTATTTTTTCTTCCAAAGACTTTTAAAATTCTTTGATAAACGATTATTTTGTTACTTTACTTAAACTTTCGTTTTTGTGAGGATAGGCGGTTAACACGTAGAATGGGGGGGGGAAAAGAACCCCCATCAAGGAAGCCCAATCCATAAGGTAAAAACAAATTGGGTTTAAATCCAATAATAAATAAACGGTTCGAAAACATTTTGGACACGTGTACGTATTTTTTTGGGCCATTTTTCAGAAAATATTTTTTTATGGGGGTGTATTAAAACATGCCTTTCTTTTTTTAAATCAACGCCCGTATTTTAAACATTTTGACTTCATATATATTTGAAAGGGACAATGTTCTAAACTTTTTTTAAAACTATTTTAAAATATTAGGTATTTGATGTTACCATTTTTTGAAAATTATTTCTATACCTATGAGGGCCTTTTGGGGAAAAAGGCAAAAGGGGAAAAGAATAGTTATAACCTTCTCCTCTCTCTTAATTTTAAGGGGGGGGCAACCCCTTTCCCCACAATAGGAAAGGCGTGGAAAATTTATACAGCTATTCTTTTTACTCTCCCCCCCGAAGCCCTGGGAGGTCCCCGTATATAAGGATGGAATTCACAAATAAATGTAAATAATAGATGATAAATGAAAAAGTGAATATTTAAAAAGTTATGATAGGGGGAAAAGGGCTTTCAATAAAAATATATGAGAAGCCGGAAAACAAAATTAAAAAAATAAAGGTGTTGTTTAAATTTTGGGGGTTTATACTACCTCCTTTAACTTATAACAGTTTTTTAAAAATAATTAAAAATCCAATGGACATGTCCCAACATTTTTTTTTAAACCCCTTTTTTTTTATTAAACCCGGTTTACAATATATTTAAAAAAAATTTACTCTAAATTCGTTGTGATCATAATTTTTTTAAGTATTAATTATCAATTTGTGTTTTTTTTAAAAATATCCAACAAAACAAACAAATGAAAGAAAAAACAGCCAAAAATCAACAAAGCACTAAACGAAACAAGAATCGACTTGGGGCCGGCAACGGGTTGACAGTTAAACAAATAGGCCCCTCCTAAAAATTTGACTTCGAATATTGTCGCTTCTTATTGGGTTTCATTTTTTGCCCGAACCTTGTCGTTCAGTTCAGCCAGCGCCGAAGTTGCCGAATACCGATAGGGTGGACGTTGTTTTTAATTTTAGCTATCATTAAGAATATACGCGCCCTTAATAATGGTCACTATATTGGCCAATCAAAGACGTTGGGGGGAATATTGTTTTTCCCAACCAAAACTTTTAATTTAACCTGTTTACGGGGAAAAACAGGAATTTCCTGATTAATACTAAGCTTTTTAAAACAAAATTTTTTTGTTATTCCAAAGAAATACAGATTTGTTTAAATATTAGAACCTAATACTTTTTGATATTCTGAATAAATACTTGAATAGCATCAATTATTTACCAATTGTCCAAACATATATTTTAAAAAACTTTAACTTTATTGATAAATAAAATCACAATCAAAGCCTGATCAAATATTATGTGTTTTTTTGTGGTGAAGGTTCAAGTCGAATATATTCGAAAAAAAGAAAGTGGGACAATAAAAACTTAAGGGACAAAAAAGGGGTTTAACAGAAAACGTGCCCTTGGATCATGGGCATTTAGCAAAAGGGCTAGATGTGCATTTTAGAGAAAAATGGAAAATGGGAAAAATGGTGGGATGCAAACGCTAAGGCAAAAGCAAACAAGCAATACATATTTTTAGAATAGAAAACTATGAATTTAAGAGATATATAACCCCATCAAAAATTTAATGAAATTTTGACTTGAAAAATTAATGACTTCGCAATTTTCTTAAAAAAAATGCCTTTTGGCCAATTAATAACCAAAGATAGTTCCCAGGCACAAAAAAAAAACTCTCCAACCCCAAAATTATTCTAAAAAGTCACTGGGGTTTTTTCCCCTTTTAAAAAATGGTTTCTGCCAATTGTTATAAAACCCTTTTGCAAAGTGATAGGGTAAAAGTGCCCTATAGTTTTGTGGCGGTTTCCCATGTTTCAGTTTTTTATTTGGGATACTCGACTTACAACTTTTTGGAAAATGGACCCCTGGTCGGGCCCCAAGGTGGCTTATTTTAAATTTCGAAAAATTTTTCGAAATATTTTTTAACTGAAATTTAATTTTGAACATAAAATATTTTTTATGAAATATTTTTTAAGAAAAGGAAAAAATTTTTCTAACTTTATGTTTAAAAAATTTATCCACTTTTATTTGTTGTATAAGAATTAGCGTTTAGATTTTAGGATAAAACCCCTTATTATTACGTATTTGTACCTATATTTTTTTCTTTTTTTTTAAAGCTTTTTTTTTAAAAATTAATTTTATCTTAAATTAACCCGCGTTTTTTCAAACCTTTTATTGACTAAGATATTTACCCTGGCTGTCCCGGTATTAAAACGTCATCTTTTTATTTTTATCATCTACAATATTAATTAAATTATCATACTTTCCCATTATTTAAGTTTTTTTCAAGACATTACAAAAAATACAAAAGTTAACTTACTGAGAGTCACAACGCAATAAAAAAAGTAAGCCCTGCGGGTGTTTGTCATCACAAAAAAGAAGACATTTATAATTTAAATTTAAAAAATATAATGTTTATAAAATTGGGGCAAAGAAAATGAACGCAACTTTAAAAATAAAGACCTATAATTGTTTCGAATCCGACCCCACTATTTATAAAAATCGAAAAAAGAGAATATTTTTTTTATTTTGTTGATTTAGGGGAAAGTAAATATATAAAAATATTTTAAAAATTTGGTGTTAATTTTAATTTTGAGAATAAAAAATGGTATATTTTAAATTTTGTGTCAATGTTAATAAAAGGGAGCAATTTAATTTAAGCAATTTTAGTGATGTGTTTTATATTCTACGTGTAAAGATAATTAGTTGAAAAAAATAAAAATATCAATTTATAGATTTTATAAATATTTTCTCAACTATTTTTTTTTAATAGTTAATCATGTTGATTTTACATCACAAAAAAGTAGAGCTTCGATTCTTAACAATTACCCTAGAACTAAAGGGGACAATACTTTTAATGGGGCTTTTTTTTTTTTGGTTAAAATTTTAAAAAAAAAACATAAGAGGAGGTGCACTGTATCAAGATCCGCCAATTTGTTCTTTTTTCGATGATCATCGCTGATATAATGTTTATTATAAAGAACTTCACTTGTATTGCATTGCATAATATTAACGTTTTGTTTTTAAATTAAAACCCCTTTTTACGTAATTTGTTTTACCTGTAGATCTAACCTTGTATTTAAAAATAAGCACCAAAAATTAAATTTTTCCTTTAATTTAATAACTGCCAGTTCTGCATTTTTTTTAAAATACAGTGTAATATGATTTTTCTTCTTGAGATATATTTTTTGTCCCCAGTTTCTTTATGCGATATTAATAAGGTCATCTTCGCAATTGTTAAAGTTTTCTTAAACACATTAAGTATATAAATTATACAGGGTGATTTATGAGAAAATGTCAAATTTAGATGAAAAGGTTCAAAAATAAACATAAAGTCTTTTCAAATACGGGTCCGGGCAAATTTTTTTTTAATTTTACTATTTTTTTTTTAAAAAAAATATATGCTATAAAAAATTTGACTTAAATTATCCGGGGGGTTTTTTTTAAAATGATGATACGAACTAATCTTAGTACGGCTCTTACTTGGTGGGGGCCACCACACGTCTTAAAAAAATTTTTAATAATCACAACTTTTTTAACTGTATTATTTTTAAGTAATTAAAATTGTTTTTGAAATGACGTCAAAAAATATACCTATTAAAAGTTAATATAAGCAAAAGTTTTCAGATATTTGGGGTAAAAAATATAACATCTTGATTTATTATAAAAATAATAAAAATGTATAATTAAACAATATATTTTAATTTTAATAGAATATTGTTTTAAATTTTTTATCAAAAATAAGCTATTCTTATAATTTCAAAAATTCCTAATTTTATTTTAGAAAAAATTAAAAAAACCTTTAACACCCTATTTTTCCCAAAACGAAGGCCTTGTGGTATTTGTATAGACTTTTATGTTTTTTTTTGACCCTAAACTCTCCTGAATGACATTTCCTCATGAATCACCTTTATAATGTCTTATTTATTTAAAAGTTCTTCTTCTACTTCTTCTTCCTGGGAGCCGTTTTTTCACTACCGGAGGCAGCGCACTCTTGACTTAAATAATCTCCATTTTTCTTTTAACCAATCATTAACTTGTTCTTCCAAAGTCTGTATAACCCCGAGACTGGTTGGTTGAATATTCTGGGCTCTTTTTTCGGTTGCCCAAATAATGCCTGTTTGATTTATGCTTCAATTCCCAAAAAATATGTGTAGCTGTTTTTCCCTTCCCCTCATCGCAGATTCTGCAACTTGGGTCCCCTTTTTATGAGCCCTATCTGTGTGGTGTTCTTTTTAGGTTATCGTGCTCATAGAGCCCTACGTTGGGCAAAGTCTTTACCTACTTTGTCTTAGTAGTTCTTCCTTCTTCCCTTTTTGAAAAACTTATGAAGCCCTTCCAGGGTTCCTCCCTACCGATTTTTTCTCAGTATTCCTTGGAAAAAATTTTGGATCCTTCCCTGGTTTGCCCTCGTGCTGGTTTTGGTCTTTAAGAAGTTCCCTTTTCCAAAAAGGGGGGGTGGAGTCCATGCCCAAGTCTGTTTTTTCTTTGCCTTCTATTCCCGAATGTCCCAAACCCACAGAGTTGTTGCGTTCTCCCAGGACCTCTAGTTCTTTTGGCATTCCCATGCCAGTTTGAGCCACTGGGGTTTACTAGTTCCCCTAGTGACTCCTGGCTGTCTGTTATTATGCAGATCCGCTTGTTTTTGTAAGCCCCATTTAAAAGTTAATTTCTAAGTATTATTTTCAGAAAAAATACAAAAAGAAGCTAATTTGAAATTACCTTGCAATAAAAAGAATTATGTTCCCTGCTGGTTTTGATTTAGGGACTTTAAGGATAAAGAACAAGCAATAACAAACAGACTGAGGCTTATTAATAATGCTGGATATACAACAAACATGTCAGCAAGTGCCGACTGTACATAATTATGGCATATTTCTAAAAGTGTCCAATAATAATGTTGTTTTTCCTATAATATGATAGTATCAAAATATGATTTTAATTCTAAGATAAATTAAACCCGGGGCAAAACACCCCACTTTTAAATTAAAACGTGACATTTGAACATGGAAAAATACATATTTTATATAAGGCAACTAGTAACAGAAATGTATTAGATCAAGCAGCACCTTATGGAACACTGTTTATGCATACTTGGAAAAAAGTTTCCGCTTTTATAGTCTAAGAGCATACCATATTCCTACTTTTGTACAGTAACGGCCATTAAATTTTGGGCAATTCTTTTCCTCTTTCGTAAAATAGGCTTATGCCACCTTCTACCGAATATAAACACCTGTTGAAACCTAATAAAGAAGAAGTGTCATTGTCAGTGTCTAAAATTTTTTTTTAAATACCAAATTTAACTTTGGATCAAAAAGTATTAATTATTTATTATAGACGAGGGGATGTTGGACAGAAAAGGATGTGGCGGAAGAGGGTTAAATCTCAAAAAGTACTATTCATTTTTTTAAAAAAATGGCAGGAAACACAACCTTGAGAGAAGAGCTGGAAAGGTCCCCCAAAATATCGAATCAAGAAAAAGACAATACTTAAGTTAATGTTTTGAGAAAGCAACCATTTAAATCTGTAGTTACACAAACTGAAACAATTATCCCGGACTTTAGAACGGCACGGCGAAGAATAAAGCAAATATCCCAATTTCGCTGCCCCCGGCCTTAAACGTTTCTTAAAAAATGCAAAAAGAAAAAACGCATTGATTGCTTTCAATTTTCGGAACCCAATTTTTGGGAAATATTCACACGATGAAAAAATGTTTCGGCCGTGCTACAATGGTAAACAGGCCAAGGAAAAGACTTGATAAAAAATTTTACCCAAAAAAAGAAGTAGTGGGCGATTTTCGGTAAATGTTTGATGGCTGAAACCACAAGACTGGTGAATGTTTTTTCCCAAGAGGTTCATGGGAGGGATATATAGATCTTTCTAAGGGGAAAAAATTGCTTCTTTCTGTCTGGATTGATTTTCGAAAAAGAAAATTTTATCTTTAGCAAGATAAGTGTCCCGGGTTCATACGGCCCGGCAAGTCGTGAATGGATGAGAGCAACAATGGTTTTACCATCCCCCACGTAGTCCGATTTAAATGTTATGGAAAATGTCTGGAGCTTATTGTTTAAAAAATAAAGGAAAATGAGTTTTGGGGCCGCAAAATGTAAACGAAAATAAGGAAAATTTTAAGGCGTGGAATGAGACAAGGGGAAAATTTGGCCACGACCGGGCTTTTTGGTTTATTCGAACCCAGGAAACTAAACTCGCTTAGAAAAACTGGGCCCCAAAAAAAAATATGAAATTTGTTTGAAGATATTTTTTAAATTTGTTTGAATTTATTTTAAAATTTAATTAATTTTATGAATTTATTAGTTTTTAAAAAATAAAAAATTTTTTTTAAAACTTTTGCTTTATTTATTGTAATTAAAATTTAAAAAGGGTTTTTAACAAAGAATTTAAAAAAATTTCAGGAAGTCAAAATTTGACAATGGGCCAAGATCTTGGGCCCTCATTGTACGTAATGCCATGCAAAAAACATTATTGTAGTAAAGCTTTAATTGATATTAGGTATATAAAAAAATTTAGATAATAAATAGGGAAAAAAATGTTAAAAAAACTGGATGCGCTTTTCCGAAGATTTTCAAAATATCCTTAAATCAATTTATGATTTTTACATTTTGCATACAACCCCTTCAAAAAAATGGTTTTTTTTAAAATTTTTTTTTCATATTTTAATCGCACTTTTTTACCAATAAAAAAAGCCTTGTTTACTTCGGGTTGAGCAAATTTTTTCTTTAGGTCTAAATGACCTCACGCGAATTTTTTTTTGTGTAAACACATGGTATTCAAAAGGTAGGATCAAATTATGAATTTTGCGTTCCGCAAGAAAACGTCGATTTCTGGTCAACCTACAAAATAGTTTTGTCGTTTTTTTTTTTTTTAAAGTCCAGTATATTCTCTGCAAGGTTAAGTTCTATCATAAAACTCTTATTATGAGACTAGATTTAAAAACCTTTTTTTAATTGACCCACAAATTGTGGTGTAAACACTTGTGCACTAAGAAAATAGACTGATTTGGTCCAGCCCTTTAATTGGTTCTCAGGGGAACAGGTTCCAGCAACAATTTTAGTTGTTCAAAAATTCCGCGCCCATTGTCGGAACTCTAAAATTGTGGTTACTAGTGACGGAATCGATTTTGGGCTACTATCCCATTACGTGCCTACGACCAAAATGAGGAACATTTTAAAGTGATATTTTTATAAAAATTACTCCCCTTTTGGAACTTATACCGGTACGTGGGCTTTTACCTTCCAACTATGTGGCGGGGACGTAGCTGCGTGGTCCCGCTACCGCCGCTACTTTATACGATTTTTTTCCCCGCCTACTTTACTTGGCGTATTCACTTTTCTTTGTCTTAATATTTAGAAAAAAAATAATAGGATCGTTCATCGTTATTTAGCCTCCTCAACTATTCATGAAAAAAAATTTTTTATGTTTAAGTAAATATTATGGCTTGTAGGGACACAAAAAACTTTGCTGATTTCGAGTTCGAGACATAAAAACTCAAACGTTTTAAAAATTTCTGTGAAATGTGATGTCGATAGATTTATAAAACAACGCCTCAAAATACTTTTTTCAACTTTTTTTCAGGCGGAAATGATAAAATTGTAATTTGGGGTGATTTTTTTTTAAATATTTCTTCATTTATGAGTTTAGTTTCGCTTTAATTTATGATTTTGAATTCATGGTAATCTACAGAAAATGGAAATAAATGTAAGTAATAAAAAATTACTTCAAAGTGGATTTAATACAAAAGGGTTTTTTTGAAGGATTTCCCCTTTTCTGCAAATGCGAACACTAACTTTTGACCATTTCAAAGTTCCCGAAACCACGATTAGTTCAACCAAAGTTTCAATTAATTTAATTAATTAATTATTAGTCACAAACAAAAACTTTCGAACACCAAGAAGTACTCGAACGATTTGCGAACTAATAATGCCCTATGGACCCACTTTAAAGACTTTTAATTAAACTTTGTGGAAATTTTGCAAGTGGGGAAATAAAAATTACTGTGACGTAGTTCGTGAGCAGCGAAGAAGTTAATTTTACCTAAATATTACTAAAAGTTCCCTAACTTGAAATTTTAAGAACACATCGTAAAACTACTGAGACTATTGAATATTACTTTAAAGTCTTGCTACTTTAAAGTGATTTTAATAGTTACAGTCTTTGTACCAAACTAAAAGCTACCTAGAAGTACTAAACTATTAAGTTCCAAATTGTAGTAAAAAACCAAAGAAATCGTCAAAAAAAATTGGAAAACTTTGAAGTCGTTTTTTTAGGGTTATTCGTAACAAGTTACGATTTCGGTTTCGCTACCAGCAGCTGGCTTTAAAGACTCTGTGGCATTTACTGCATCAACTTTTCGTCTGAAGGGGGACTTTGGTATCGCTCATCGAAAATAAATAGATTTCCCGTGCGACGGTATTGTGTTAACTGACATGACGAAACAACGATAAACAACGTTTGTATTCATGGTCAGGGGCACAAACGATTCCTCACGACTAAAATTATAGTTATAGTATCAACGATATAATAAAAAACCCATAATATTTTGAAAGCCTGGGCTACTGTTAAAAGTTATAAAATATTATAAAAATGAAATAATTTTAAAAAACGAAAATTTCCAATAATGTTCCTATTTTTAAATCTAAATAAATTTTTATCAACATAATTAATTAAAAGTTTGTATATGTAAAAGTTTATTTAATAAAAATAGAAAATATTCATAATATTCCATTCATTTATTTTCCTAACACTCCATCACCATCAGTTTAATTTTTCCTTTCTGTACTTTTACTTTGTAAACACTATAATTAGTGTTTTTAAATTTTAACAAATTGAGCATTAACACATCAAAACGCCTACAGGAAAAGCTTCTTTGACCTCACATGAATGCAGGCGGCTAGTTTGTAGAGTGACGGAATTAGTTGTAGTTAAAAACCTTTAACATGCCGAAAGTGTTTGATAAACTAGTTAGTCGGTTCTATAAAAGACGGATCTATCTATGACTTTGTGAATGTGCCTAAACTGATAATAAAGTTAATATCTATTTGTATATATAGCTTCTTTAAATATAAATTAAATATATAGTCTATGAGGTATACACATATATATATATATATATATATATATATATATATATATATATATATATATATATATATATATATGTATATATATATATATACAGTGTTATTTCTACCAGCTAATGAAACTTACAAGGCTTCTTTAAAAAAAAATTAAAGCAATTTGATGTCATTTTTTCGTTATATCTTAAAAAAGGTATTCGGGTTAATTATTATATTTTACCGAAAAATTTGGATTTTTTTAGGATCCTATGCACAATTTTACATAAAATCTTGGGGCAGACTGGGACAGCAAGGTTGTTTACGGGGCTCAATCAAAACATTGTTATTTTCTCTAGTATGCATGTATTTTTTTTAAAGAAACTAATAAGACCTTTAAAATATATAAACTTACCAATCTTGGCCTCTATTTTTAAAATATAAAGTAAATATAAAAAGAAAATAAAAACAATAATTAAATTAAAAATAATTACATTTTTACATTAAGGATGAAGATTCATTTTGTTTTTTAAATTTATGACGATATGTCGTATATCATGGATTGTTTGTTGTATATTTTTAAAAAAGAAATTCAAAAACCTTTAAAATAAATAAACTTGACAATATTGTCTATTTTTAAAATATAAAGTAAACCTAAAAATGAAAATAAAACAATAAATAAAATAAAAATAATTACATCTTTACATTAACCAAATTTAAAAATTCATTTTGTTTTTTAAATTTATGACGGTATTCCATGGATTAGTTTGTTCTCACATGAATATTTTATATTTTTAAAAATGGGAATGGTGGTGAGTTAATTGATGTCCATATTTTCTAAAGTTAACTGTTGTTAATGCTACACAGTTATGTTTATTTAATAACATAAAGGCACCTAAAAAGAGTTTCCTTTGGTAGAATACTCAGAAGCTCTAGTTTATTCTGTAAATATTATCAAACGCAGGTTGACGTATTTTTGATTTGCAGAATTCTGTGCTTTTTAATTACAATGCAAGCTTTCAACTTAGAAGAATTGTAGTGGATCAAAAGCAAGTTATTTTTTTCGGACTCATCGGTTAAAATTTTTAGTCGCGCTTTTTTATGTAAAAAGAAATATTTATACAATATGTCCCACATTTGACATTTGTGATTATCAATGATTTTTTTTAAATAGAAACACAAAGTCTTTCATTTTGGCTTTAGGCTATTTTGCCATTCAGCCGGTCACAAAATGTAAGTTAAATACATATTTACAAATACATAATAGAAAAAAATTAAAATATATAGAATTACAAGAAAAATCTTATATATATATATATATATATATATATATATATATATATATATATATATATATATATATATATATATATATATATATATATATATATATATATATATATATATATATATATATATATATATAATTATATATATATATATATACATATTATTATTATTATATACATATATATATATATATATATATATAAATATATATATATATAAATATATATATATATATATATATATATATATATATATATATATATATATGTATATATTATATATATATATATATTATATATATATATATATATATATATATATATATATATATATATATATATATATATATATATATATATATATATATATATATGTACTTTTAAAACATAAAATCTTTTTTGGTTTCGAGAATTTATGTACAAAAAAGAAAAAAATCATTGAATTGGTTAAGAAACATTTCTAATAGACTGTAGAATTTCAAGAGGTCAACTGTCGGAAATGCAATCTTTGGTTGCTTCTGTCACAATATGAAAATTGAATTTAAACTACGAATTTCACTTGAATGAGCATCCAGAACCGTGGATTAAATGATTAGCCAGTGGGGATTCTTGCGGCTTTAGGAAGTTCTATCTTCCTCCTGCATGGCAGGCAAAACTGAGACATGAGAGGAACGCTGTGCATCTGCAAAATTCCGGATTTTAGCGACTATTAAGCAACTGTCTTTTCTTATTTACGTGGTAAGGGAACCATAGATTATGGTAATGAAGTCATGCGGTAAAGTTAGAAAGACGTATTAAAGACAAATTTTATAAAAAAACATTGGAAAATAAACAGACAAATAGAATAGTTTTTTATTTAAATAATTCATTTTAATACTTTAAAATAATTGTAAAACTTCAACAAAAAATGTGAGGTTCTAAAACTTAAGAGTTGCTACCCTGTGTAAAAAGGATTGCTCTATTTTTGTTTTATTGAGAAGCTGTAAGCAAGCTTAAACCTTCTAAAAACTTCTGCTTTAAAAACACATTTTTGCCAATTAATGAAATTACGCAGATTTATTTGCACTGCATTTAGAATATAAGGACACAAAAAAATAAGTTAATATACTGGTACTGGCAAACGGTAGGTTTTGTCATAAAACTTTTATGGTACTTCTTTCCGTAAACTCGGGTTATTATCTGTAAAGGTGCTGTGAAAATGCATTATGGGCATATTTCAATTCTTGGATAATGGTACCCAGTACTTAGGCTTCAGTTAATTCTTTGTCGGCTGTTAAATAATTAAAAAAACAAAGAAATAAAAAATTAAGTAAAAAGGCATTTATTTTAATACAATAGACTAACAGCGATGTTAGGAATCCTTGAAGTCAAAACCTAATGCACTTCTATGTACAAAAATTTTAACTTTATTTTACAACATAATTTTATTTAATTTTTTAGGTTTTGTGTGTAATTTAATGACATTTTTACAGTTATTGTTGTATTATTTTTCTTATTTCGAGAAGTGTTTGTAAGAAATGATTACACCTATGATGGAACAAGCTGATTCCATAAGGCATTGCAAGATTCTTTAAAATGCAAGAAGCAAATGATTATATAACCTAGTCCTGGGAGGATAATGCAAAAACCAAGCCAATAAGAGATACAAGAAAACATTTTTTTTTAGTATTACCATGAACTATAGTCACTTTAAAGCCTACTGCTGTTCTTCATTTTATAATATTTTCTTAAACTTAAAAAAAAAACGTGAAAAATCGATTTTTAATATAACTTGAAAACTATTGATTTTAGAACAAAAAGGTATATTTTCAAAATTGATTTTCAATAAACTACGTCAGTTATTTTCATTAATTTTAGTCTTTAGTTTTGAGATATTACCGTTTTGAAATTTAAAAATAAAAGCAAATATCAAAAACTAAAAAAGAACGAAAAAATGTAAAAAACAAAAATGTGCCCTTTGTGAGGTCTAAAAAAAAGGTTAAAACATTTAATAGAATGAGTAATAAAAATTTCGTAGTACCTTCCGCATCTTTTAGAGAAAACTATATGTATAACCATGCTTTTATGTCATTTTCGTTTATTATTCTTTTAATTCCCTTAGTACTACATTATATGGCCTTTATACGCGCGGGAAAATAAAGGGGTATTTTATGGAAGGGCGCGAAAATGGGTACACTTTTTTTCCCCGCAAAGATAAAAAAGTGTTAAAGTTAACGCTTTTAAAAAGCAGTTAATAATTGGGAATATGAAATTTTTTTCTTCCCCTTTTATTTTAGTCAGAACACAGAATTTGATCATTCCAGGACCAGAAATGGGGAAAAAGAAAGGTTTCATGAGCTTTTTCCACACACAGCTGGTCCTGAAAAGGCGCTACCTTCAGAGACATTAAAAAAAGGTTTCTGAATAGCCTATTAATAAACTTTATTACTTATTTGGTCAAATTCACATAAAACTGGCAATTTTAAAAGGATCTGATGATAAGTTGATTGTTTTGAAGTAAATTTTTTGATTTAAAAAAGAATTTCTATAAGAAATGCGGGATCCAGAAGGTATGTCTTTCAGCATCCTAAACCTAGTTTTAAAGATTAACTTTTTCCCTTCCTTCAGAAGCGAGTAGTCTTTCCATCCCCCAAAGGCGCTTGACTTTCATACTGGCTAAGCTCTACCAGAAGAATTGCCGCAGACAGTGACCAGTATATTTCTCTGAATCACTCAAATCCAGATATTTTGCAATGACGAATGGGATATTTCCATCCATGTCAACCTTAAGGAAAAGGACTTTGTCTATAAGTCAGAAAAGCATTTCTATTAGCAAAACTTTTAAATTTTGTTTTCGTCAACAATGGTAAAAACGGTTTTTGTCTCTGGTACATTTACCACGAAAACTGATTTTTTAACTTCCTCGTGTGTAGCTAGCATATTCACAAGTTCTTGTGACTTGCAACTTTATTTTTTAAAAACGTGTCATTCGATGCCTCATAAATACATTTAAAAAATATCTTTTCAGGGGGAAAAAATTTAACCTTTTTTAACCCTTTAAACCGTTGTTTTTATATTCTATTAACTTATAATAAGCATTAATAATATTCTTATTTATCATTAAAGTACTTTTTAACCATTGAATATTTAAACCATAAGAAACTTGAGAAAAAAGTTAAGAAGATGACCGGGAAATATTCAAGAAAAAGTTTAAAAAAATTCTACAAAAACTCCCTCCAGTTTAGTAATTTTCCATATTCTCTGTCGCAGGTTCTCCGAGTAATTTTATCAGAAATTTCAAAAATGATTTTCCTAAAAAAATTATAAACCCAAATATTATAAAAAGAAATGTTAAAATCAAATTAATTTTTTTATTTTTAAAAATATTTACTAATATGACCTAAAAGTTTTTATACCCCAAAAAATGATTTTTTCCCCTTTAGTTTTTAGAATTGCCCCCGGGCAAAACATCTTTTCCCAATAATCCTTTAATAAATAATAATTTTAACCGAAAGTGTTTTAATGATAAAGGCAAAATTTTTTTTTATATATCTTTAAAAGTACCGGGCTAAAAATTTTTAAAATTTTTTAACAATGATTTTTTATCATTAACTTCTTCATCAAAATTTTTCCACTTTTCTGATTATGTTTTGGGGATATACTAATGATAGAATTTAAAACAGCCCCTACTGGCTTTTGATAAAAATAAGAAACTTTAGTTTTGTAAAATTACGCCAACCAGGACCAACGTCTGGTGCAACGGACGTGAAAATTTGACAATTTGCGACCGTCGAAAACTTGGCCCGGAAAATGATTGTCGCACGACATAATCAAGGGGAAAGTTGGAGAAACTTTCATTTGCGGATGTACAAGTGCCCGATAATGACTTTAAACTGGTTGGAAAAGGGTTATTTTAGGTTTTGTTAAAAAAATTCAATCCCCAGTAGGAAAAAAAAAGAAACCAATTGGGAACCAGAAATTTTTTAGGAAAAGGATCGAAATAAGATGCAAGGCTTTTCTATCTGCCAAACCGAAAATAAACCATTTTAATTTTAAAAAATCATAAAATTTTTTAAACAAGGTATTAAGAGTTGCCTAAAATAAAGTTAAGGTTGGATTAATTCACATTCTTATTTTTTTCTTTTTACATGACAGTACTGAAATTTTACTAAAACCCTATTTTCTTTAATTCAAAACCCAAAAAATTTTAATTTATAATTTTAAATTTTTAAAAATTTTAAAGGCTTTATTTGGGGTGTCCATTAATTACGTGAGGATTTTAAAGGAGAGGGGAGGTCAAGCCAAACCTTACCCCAACTCAATGGGGAGTAGAAGGGTCTTTGGGAATATCATTTAAAGTTTAAAATTAGGAGGAAATGGGGTTAAAATAAGAAAACATGTTTCTTCACTAAAATATAGCTTATCTTCCAAAAACCCAAAAAAATTTTACTTGCCAAATCTCCGACATCTCACCAAGGGGAAGAAAAAAAATCGTCAAAATCGGGTGGTGCGTCGCCGAGGGGAACACAGGAACCCATGTAAATTTTGGTAATTATTGGTTTCCCCTGTACTTTTTAACAGAAAAATTTTAGATAACTTTTTCAAGCGATTCAATTTGACAGGCCCTCGTGAAAAAGTTAAAAAAATTAATGCAACTGAATTATTCTATTAAATCAAATTTTGCAAAATTACCAAATTTTCGGTTCAGGAAATTTTTTTCCCATGACATGACAAAAATGTCATCAAAAAAAAAAGAATTTTTTAAAATCGACAAAAAAGTATCTATAATTAGGTATTATAGAAAACAGTTTTAGAGCAGTATCTGAAATGTTTTTAGTTTATTTCCCCACCAAGCCCATTCCGTTTTTTCCCAACTTTTAAAGGGTTTTGTCAGTAAATCCAAAATTTACCGAAAATGAATAATTGTAAAAGAACTCAGGATATCGAAAAGACCCGAAGAAAGATGGAATAGAGACCTTCTCGTTAAATTCCCCTGACCGTGGAAAACAAAATAAATAGTACGAGGGCCCTTTAAACAACAGGTAAAAAAAAACATTAAAAACAATTTTCCCAATTTAAAAAAACACAAATATTATTCGTATATTTAAAAAACATAAAGAGCTGCAGGAAGGAGAGGGAAGACCAAAGAGCGGCATTTTGTTATAAAATGATAAAAAGAGCAAATAACGATATGAATAAAAATATTTTTTTTCCCAGAATGACATTCACCATCAACAGAATCAAATGTTCAAATTGCCGGTATTGGAGCCAAGAAACAAACCGATGTTTTTGTTCATACTGGACACAAATTCCCAAAAACAAATGTTTTCCTGGGAACTATCGGACACCATATCATTGGCCCCTTTTTTTTTACGGATTTATAACCTGAAAAAGAAACCTTTTTGGGACTTATTTTCAAAATCAAATTGGACCCCCCTTTGGGAAAAAAGTTTTTTGGGAAAGATCAAATGATCTGGTACCAAATGAATGGTTGCCCCGCCCATAATGCCCTTATGGTTAGAGAGTACTTGGAAATTCCTTCAACAAATACTATTGGTCCACGGTACCGGATATTTGGCCAGCCAGGTCAGGATCTTTCCCCAAAATGACTTGCTTTCTGTAGGGTCACTTAAAAAGTGTCATTTATAAAAAGGGAAAATTTGGGAATCTAAACCAGCTACAAACGCTATTTTGTTAGAATGTAATAAAATTTCACAATATCAACTTAGCAACGTTAAAAAAGAATTTAATTTATCGGGGGGGAAGGTTTAGCTGTTAATGGGGGTTGTGAACATTTGATTAATTAATGTGTTTAATTAATTCTCTATTATATTTTAAAAGTAATTGTATTTTATTTTATTTTTTTTTTTCCAACACCTAGTAAAAAAATTAAATTCAGTTCTCTTTTTTCGTATATATATTTCGATCTTGAGTTAAAAATTTAAATTATTTATTGCGATGGCTTTTCCTGAATTTACTGACAAACTTTAAGGGTTTAAAAAAGGCCAGATAGGTTTTAAAGGAAAAATAAATTTTAAAATATTTAAAATACCGTTTTTGGTTTAATTCATTTTATTTTGATAAAATTATTTTTTTAATGATCGATAGTAATAACTGTTACAAAAGCCTTATAACAAATTGTTTGCTGGTGATGGTGTCTGTTTTTTACCCGAACCGAAAATTTGGTAATTTGCAAATTTCATTTAATTGAATAATTAATATTTGAATTATTCAATTGAATTTAATAGATTCAACCGAAACAGTGGTAACGTTGGCCGTGCAGTGGTTTAGAGTACAAACTTGCAAGGATAAAAAGGGCCAAAGAACTGGAATATACATGTCAATAAACATTATTTCAAAATATCGATTATTTTTAGTAGCTTTGATATTTTGTAAATAGGCAATCTTCCACATGGTCCAGAGCCAGATAACATCGAAGTCTTCTTAGAATATTGGAAAGCTCTCAGCCAATTGGAGGGTTCAGGATGCTAATGCAGAAAAGGCTACTTTGCCACTTGTAAGTATCTGATTCTGCAACTGGGAAGAGGCCAATCTGACAACTAAAAATTGAAACAAAGTGATAAATAAATACAATTAATTCAAACTGTTTTAATAAAGTATAAAGTGGCATACTGAATCTGATAATAAACATATTGTTTAAATAAAATATGAGGCCTGATCCTGAAGCTAAGTTCTGCCATTTAACTATAAAAATTTCTAAAAAAAAAAATTAGTTTAGGTGATTAGGGGGCAGATGATACTTAGGACTTTAAACCAAAGCATTTTATAAAAGTAACCTGTTGTTGGAATATGAAATATTTTAAACAAAAAATTTATTTAGGATGTTCATGATATAAATATACATTTAATTTAATCGGGTTTTTAAATCAACAACAAAAACATTCCTTCCAATAAATTTTAAAAAACGGCAGGGTTTACTTTACCCCTTGAACCTATTTTTTTCCTTTTATTTTATTGCCAGATTTTTTTTAATTAAAAAGCTGCATCAAGTAAATTTAATTGGGGCTTTTAATTTTTTAGTGTAAACAGCCCTGTTTTAACTCATTGAAAGCCGAGAAAAATTTAGTAATTATTGATTTTGAAAAATTTTTTCCCGAATTTATTTTTACAAATAAGTGAATTTAAATAGGACACTAATGGGGGAGGTAAAATAAAGTTGTAAGAAATTAAATTGATGAAAAAAGCACTTTTTTACACAAAAAAATATTTATATAGTAGTGATTTATTAATTTGTGATTGAATGAAAGGAAAATATGTTCAAATATTATTAGTAAATAAAACAATTTTTATATATATTTTTCTGTCTAAGGGGAGAGATACCTGGTAAACGCCTAAATTTATTTGATTTTCGTGATCTAAGGTACATGAACCCATGTCTTTAAATTTTTTTTTTCTAGAAATGTTTTAAAGTATTATATCAAGGTATAAAACCTTTATTTAGAAATATATGGTAGTGCCAGGGCTGCGTGGCACTGTGGCACCACCTCACCAGCCGCTGCGTCGTTTTAAAAGATATTGCATACTATAAGTCAATTACTAGGAGTCGTTGGTTTTGACATTTGCCTTGCAGTTAGTACATGCGGTGTACAAGGTAGACCTGCTTTCCGACACGAACATCTGTTAGTCCGACAATAACCTTTACATCCACACTTCTTTAATCCTCTTGGAGCTGACCAAATTTGTGGTAGCATATTTCATTCGGGCTGCCAGCGGTTATTTATTAAAGTCCAACCCCATCCTTCAGGTGATGGAACAGGTTAACCGGGTGACAGCGATCGACCCCATATTTGACGTGTCTTGATACGCGCTCTTCTGCAGTGTTCCATTAGACTGTTTTGGGAGGGTGTACACATGTTTTCTTTTCTACTAAAAAACTGCACCTTTCTCAATTTAATAACTTCTTAATCTGAAGATGAGGACGATAATAGATATCATGTCACCTAGGCCTCAGTAGGCCCGTTGTGCTCCCTCCTAAAGGGGACTCCTCACTCCTTACTCAGTACGACGCCCATCCTACTGATTCAAAGTAGGTGAGAACGCCGCCGAAGAGAATCTCCTTAATGTCGGCTAAGAAAAGCCAATACTGGCCCAGCATGGATCTTCTCTTGGACGAGAGTGCAGGGCAGTCACAAACGATGTGCTCCACCGTCTCGTCTTCCTGTTCACAACCTCTACACAGAGGCGTGTCATTTATACCCATTTAAAAAGGTTCTTTCGTAATTGACAATGTCCGGTCAGGACGCCCGTGATTATGCGAAGGTTCGCCCTAGTCATTGCCAATAATGTTTAGCTGTATCCCTGTCAGGATAGTTCAGTAACTTCCTGGAAAAGTTACAGTTTACTGTCTCATCCCATCGTCTTGGAAACTGCTGATGAGAGTGTATTTTGATTAGATCCTTCAATGCAGACCCTGTCAAACCTACGAAAGGCTCGGGTCCAAAAGGTTTGGTCTCGGCAGCCTTTCTGGCTAACGAGTCAGCAATGCGGTTGCCTTTGGAGTAAGCGTGTCCTTTGATCCAGCAGAGGGTGGCCACATTCCTGCTGGAAGCATCTGCAAGGGCACGGTGACATTCTAGTACTAGACCTGAAGTGTAGCGTGGTCTCCTCAAAGCTAGTAGTGCGGGTCTGCAATCCGTATGGATAAGCACGACCTTATCAGTGATGTGCCTACTGAATATTTCTTTTGCAGCTATGGTTATGCCTGTGAGCTCAGTTTGGAGGACACTTGGCAACTCACCCATAGCCCATTTGATGTTTAAGTTAAGAGATCTAGAATAGATTCCACATCCTGTACCTTCCTTTGTTTTCGAACCGTCTGTGTAGATGTTTATTACACCTGCCACGTTTGTGTTCGATTCTCCCTTGATGTCGATTTTGTAGGGTTTGTTAAAAACAAAACATGGCGCAATAGAGTCGACCTTTGCCTGCAGTAGTGGAAGCGAACCTATCGCCGCAATCCACAAGCGACGGCTCTGTGCGCCAACTCCTACATCGGGCATCATACCAACATTGCGGAGGTGCAGCATAACTGTCACAACAACCTCCTTGACGAATATGTCAAGGGGTTTAGGATTACCTCCATGGCCCTAGTTGGTGTTGTTCTTATGGCACCAGTGATGTTGAGACAAGCCATTTTCTGAACTTGGTCCAGTTTTCGGATGACTGTCGTCTACTGGGCTTTCTGTCTCCTCACGATAGCACCGTAGGTTAGCATAGGTCTTATGATGACCGTATAGATCCATAGGGTGACTCTAGGTGACATACCCCAAGTTCTGCCTATGGTCCGGCGACACTGCTCATAGGAAATGTATGCTTTTTTAAGTCTTTTCTCTAAGTGGGAGTTCCATGTTAGCTTACTATCAAAGGTTACCCGTCAGGTATTTTACCTCTGTAGAAAAGCTCAGTTGTGTGTTTAGGAGTCTCGAGGCGTTCAAGTTCACCATCCTCCTTTTTTTTTGTAAAGATAACCATCTCTGTCTTTTTTGGGTTGATGGATAGCGCGTGATTAGCACACCATCTTTCTATTATCCTGGGGGCAGTCTGCATCCTTTCGCAGAGTACGCTCTCGAATTTTCCTGTGGCCAGTATGACCAAGTCATTTGCGTATGCTATGGTGTAAAGATTTTTCTTGTTAAGGCGGTCGATAAGGTTGTCTAAAATCAAGTTCCACAGTAGTGGCGAGAGAAACCTTCCCTGCGGACAGACCCTTGTGACCTTGCCTCGGATCTTGACATCCTCTACACTGATCTGTATCTCTCTTTTTGAGAGCATATTGAAGATCCATCCGCTAACTGTTTCAGGGGTATTCCTGGCAGAAAGCAAATGTAAAATTTTTGGGAAGGTCGTTGTGTCAAACGCGCCTTCTATTTCAATGAATACGCCTAAGGTGGACTCTTTGTTGTCCAGAGATCTTTCTATACGACCCGCCACTAGGTGAAGCGCCGTATCAGTTGATCTGCCTGTGGTGTATGCATGTTGATTTGGGTGAAGTGGTCTGCCATGGAGCTCCCCGTCCAACCTTTCGCATAGTCGCTCCAGCGCTTTCAGAGAAAACGAGGAGAGGCTAATTGGTCGATAGGATTTGGGGGTGGAGTAGTCCATCCTTCCGGGTTTGGGTAAGAAGGCAACTATAACCTCTCTCCATTATCTTTTGTAAGTTTGCTTTTTGCGTCATATAATTTAATAGTAATTTTTGTAAAATGTTGTAGTATATCTGTGGTATTATCTATAAAAGATAAATAATGGAAGGCCAGGGTTACCTCCGGATAATCTTCCCCTGCTTTCCATGCTCTGCTTTTTCTTTCCATGCAAAAAAGGCAGCAGTGTCGCACCCTGTAAAAGCGTGAAAGCCATGAAGCGCTAACGATTTTTTAGATCCCAAATGATTTGCAATGTTATGAGCTGCAATATATCTGTGTGATTTGCTAACCCCATATAGATACCATAATTCCTCGAGGCCTTAGGACTTCAATAGACTAACTTTTGTAAGTTTGCTTTTTGGGCCATATAGTTTAATAGTAATTTTCGCTAAAATGTTGTAGTATATCTGTGGTATTATCTATAAAAGATAAATAATGAAAGGCCAGGGTTGCCTCCGGATAATCTTCCCATGCTTCCCATGCTCTGCTTTTTCTTTCCATGGAAAAAAGGCAGCAGTGTCGCACCCTGTAAAAGAGTGAAAGCCATGAAAAGCTAACGATTTTTTAGATCCCAAATGATTTGCAATCTTATGAGCTGCAATATATCTGTGTGAATTGCTAACCCCATATAGATACCATAATTCCTTGAGGCCTAAGGACTTCAATATATGAAAAAATGATATTCCGATTATTACAATATCTATGTCCGAGCATCGTACCAAAACGAATTTAGCTCCATTTTGAACCCAAAGTTTAACATATAGTAAAAATTTTCCATCCGCTTCCTCCATGTCGGCTCAAGATAGTCGACCAGAGTGGTTGTGACATTATTAAAAAAAAAAGATTTATTTGAAGTCCCATTTCCGGTGTATTTTTCATTGACAATAACATAGTCCACTTGAGGCAAATATCTGTTAATTATGGGTGACACAAGGCATACTTATTTTATTCATCAGTTTTTTAGCCAGATAAGTAAACAGATCTTGTTTGGTGAAAAAATATTTTTTAAAAATTTCCCAGTTGCTTGGAAGTTTATCTAAAAATAAAAAACTCAGTTATCAATTTCTTTACAATATTTAAGAAAATGTCTATCCCCTGCTCATCGCTCGCGTAGAACGTAGAATAATACTCGGTGGAACTTCTCATTCTGGCTTCATTAGTGGCTTCAAAAAATAAACTAAGGCGGCTTCATCAAATGGACAACTATCGTAAGAAGAAATAAATGCAGGCTTTGGCACAAGAGCTTTAAGAACTGGGACAAAAACTGATTTATTTCTAGGTCTTAAGCACGCATTTATTGATAATGAAGGGAGAAAATGTTGGTTTTCATATTGAAAAAATATGTCCAGGTCTAAGTCTCTTGCGATACTTATAATTGAACATCCTGCTTAAGAACACCAGTTATCATCGTAGATGATTTCTTTTTATCAGCTACAAATATTTTTGCGTTAATTTTTGGAATTAAATCATATACTGATTTAGTTTTCATCTCTAGTCTTTTAGTAATGACATAATTATACCAATTAAGACCTGTCCCTTCCAATTTTTAAAAATTATCTATTCATTTTTGTTTTACAGTCGTACAAGTATCCAAGCTCTGGATTAAATACCTTAAACGGATTTTTTTTTTATGTGGTCGTGGTGTAAATGGGATTTGTTATTGTTAGAATTCTTAAATGGTTTAACAAATTTGAAAATTTTGGAACCACCAATTGACCATCTTCTCCAAAAGCGCGGATCTTGTGAGACTATTTGCACCGCCGTAATCTTTGACAATTCATTGCATTTAAAACTGAGTTGTTAATTGTTGTGAAACAGGATGTAAGTACGACGTTGCCAAGCTGTTGCAATACATGAACTTTAAGTTTCTTAGTTTATGACACCATTAAACAACAATTTCGGCTACTTAACACTGAATCCTTTAGCACTATTTTCATATTAAAATCGCAAAAGTCACTGTTTTTCTAAATTTAAGTAGTAATTTTAAGAATTATTTAGGGCAGGCGCGTACGGTTTCCGGAATTTGGGGAAGCGGTGACTTATGTGACTAGTTTCCTGGAACAGCATTTATTACATTAGGTTCAAAAATATAACAGAACCTTTACACATACTGCCCAGCAGAGCTGTCAAAACTTGAAGTACTTCAAGTAAAATTTTACTTGAAGTACTTTTTTGTACTACAAGTATTTTACTTCAAGTACTTTTTATTAGGAGGTACTTGTACTTGTACTTGATTAGTTTCTATAAAGATACTTGGATTTTTACTTGATTTGACCAAGTAAATTACTTAAAGTATTTATTTAAGTACTTATAGTATTACGATGTACTTGAAATAAAAAAAGTACTTCAAGTAGAAAAAAAAGTACTTTAAGTAAAGAAAGTACTTCAAGTAAATAAAAAGTACTTGAAGTAAAAAAAATCAACCAAGTACTAGAATTTACACGCCTTAGATAATCGTACAAACAAGAAATACGCGCAACCTCTGCTGTTTCTATTGTATTGCATTACAGCGCTTATTTGAATTGGTTTCAACAGCAAGACAAGTGTAACTATTACTGAGAATTAGACTTTTTGTTCTTTAAATCGGTCTTGTCTCAACGTAAAAATTATAAGTGCTCTGGTCTGGTGAAAATAAAAAAGAAAGATACCTAATAGTCAAAGGTATCCCAAGAATAGGTTTTGGGTGCCAACCTGCTGTAGGCACCCATATGAAAACACTCGCTTTTGACAGATGTATCGGATGCCAAGGGGTGCCAAGGCCAACCCGTTGGCAACCACAGGGAATAACCCATTTTGGGAAAAACCAGTATTTCCTATAATGGTTTAAAGCCCAA
>JAHBCN010005819.1:0-52640 GCA_019359885.1 Listronotus oregonensis | reverse complement strand
GCGCACGAATTTTTTTCCCGATCCCTGTTTCCGTGCGCTTATAGAAAAATCCATAGATGGAAACTGTTCATAACAACGATTTATTTATTAATAACATATTTTATTTTCTGTCAGTGAAATTTATGCCATTTTCAAAAAATTAATTCAGATTTGGAAGAAAATCCGGATATTCCCGATATTATATTACAACAAGCGGCAGAAGTTATTTTTCTGAAAAAGCCAAATCTATGAAGTCATCCACCTTAAACCAATATCCAAAAACTATCGCTTTTTTGAAACGACAAGCTGTAGGATATGTACCAAAGAAATCCAAGGTTCTTACATCAGAACAAGTAACCAAATTTTTATGTGAAGCTTCAGATGGACAATATCTACTAGCAAAAGTAATTTTAGTGTTTGGCATCTTCGGCGCATGCCGCAGAGATGATTTAATACGTTTGAGTTTAGACGATGTGGAAGATAATGGGCGTTTCCTTGTCGTGTTCTTACGAGATGGAAAAACTTACAGATCAAGAAGTTTTACCATTACCAATGATAATTGCAAATTTAATCCCTGTACACTTTACCGTAAATACGCAGATTTCCGCCCTAAAAATATGGAGAGTAGAAGATTATTTGTTGCATACCGAAACCAAAGATGTTACGCTCAACATTTTGGGTTCCATACTATCAGTGGTATTCCAAAATTTGTTGCAAAATATTAAAAACTAAAAAATCACAAAAAATATACCGGACATGGGCTAAGGCGTTCTTCGGCTACCATGTTGGTAGAAAGCGGCGGTGATTTGCTCACTTTGAAAAGACACGGAGGATGGCTTTCTTCCAATGTAGCAGAAGGATATATAGAGGAGTCCATACAAAGAAAAATTGAAGTATCCCAAAAGTTGTTTAGGCCTTGTAACTTGAAAAGTACAAAATCTGTAACAGTCAATCAAGAGAACCAAAACATACACAAATACAAAAGGGATTGAGCTTCAACAATAATACGAATTGTACAATAAATATGACCATTAATCATAACGGTTTCGTCCAAAATTATTTTTTTAGATTTAATTAGCTTGTAATTTTTTTTGTTAATTTGTTTTACTGTTTTAAAAATAAAAATAAATAATCACAATTTTCCTAAATCATTTTTTGCCATGTTTTTTGTTTATGTTGTTTTCAGTACCTAAGTATAATAAAAAATATCGTTCATTGCACGTCCAGAAATGAATTTTTCCGTTCTTGCATGACTTCCGCATTGCATGAGAATTTGTCACACGCGCACGGAAAAATCGTCATTTCCGTACTGGTAATGAAATATACCATTACAGTAAGAGCTAGATCAATGTAGAGAATCAATCGTCGTCTGAATGGATTAGTGATCCATGTTGTCCAATCGGAAACAATTGGTAACTTATCAAAATTTTAATAAAAAATAAAAATTTGTAAAGTAAGATGTAAATCGAAGTGCACATAATTTAATGAAGAAAGCCATTTAGCATCCGAAATAAAACTAGATTTTTAATAATAAATTTTGACTTGTTAAATATTACGTAAGAATGGGTTTTACCCCCTCCTCTCTCCAGATAAGGGCATGTATAGATTTTCTTAACCTCCCTTTTCCTTCGGGACCCTTAGATAATTAATGAATGGGTCCCTAAAGCAAAAACAAGCCAATGCAGAAATATCTTTAACGGGACTTTCAATTAATACTAGGTTAGGATACCAAAAATTGCGTTCAGTGTAATGCTTTAAAGATACAATCTTGTTAACTATCGCGAAAAAGTCAGCTTATTTTTATCCTCTACATATAAGCGGCCAAATTTTTCAGATACAAAATGATTAAATCTCGTAAGCGTTGCTTTGACCTTAAATGGCCTAAACACATTACATCAAAAGCCACAACAACTTTAAACAGACTTTAATTTCTTTTTCAAGACAAACGATACTTTTTCTGTTTCAACTTGAAGAATCTGTATGTTTTCAAAATCAGCCCCTAGTTAAAATACTATTTTTATTTCTGGGAAAGGCTTTTTCCACAACTATTGACACTCTGAATTCCATCCAAAGAAAAGCTCTTTGCCTTACTAATGCCCTATATCTCACCACAAAACCTTTTCCTTGCGCTTACAGTGGAGGGCGTAAAAAGTCCACACACTTTAAACCTACCTACCTACGCTTACAGTAGGTTAGTACTTAAGCATTCAGCCTTTATGGTTTGCCACAGGATTAAAAAATCCGATGTATTTAAGTGGTATTCTCAGTTACTCTCTCTTTTTTTTATCTTAAAACAGTCTATTAAAGCCTAAGCCTAACTATTAACGTACTTAGGCTAACAGGTGGGAAATGGCTATAAATGGCCCCTCAAGGCCCGAAACATGGGTTTCCCGCTAATATCTGCCAAAATATGCGAATTGGAAAATTTTTGTTTTAACAAAAAATAAAGATCGCCTTGTAATCTACAAAAATTATTCTTATACTTTTTTTCAAAAAAATCGATAGTTTTCGAGATAACGGTACCCAAAAGTCCCCTCATTTCAGCTGCCGCTCTACCGCTAGAATGCCGCTATGTTCATGGATTCACTTATAAGCTGGCCGACGAATTGTTCCATTACTCGGGCAATAATGTACATTTTTTAATCATTCAAAGTTCATCGGAATGAAAAAATCCGTACCTATCATTGCATATGAGTTTAGGTCCAGTCTGATTTTTCTAGAATATTAAAAAAAGCGGTCAAATTGTTTTTTCTCAATATTTTGAAAGTATCTCATTAATTTATTGATGTTTTTTTTTGGAAAAATGGTTTGTTATTAACATTTCTTTTTCATAATGAGACCTTAGCAAGTGTTTAATGATCCCAGAAAATTTCCTTTACCATCTTTCTTGCGTTTTGATAAAAAATTGTTCTGCCCATCTGCATTTTTTAGCCGTTTCCGGAGTTCTAGAAAATCTGTAGAATAAACGCGAATCAAAAACACATCATCTATTAAAATGCTTTTTAATGCACATCATTTGAAAGCTTAGATTGTCTAGTTTCTAAATGTAATTTTTTATTTTTAAAAAGGTCCAATAATTTTTCAAAAATCAGGGAATTTCATCACACCAGTGACTCGCGAACTCACAACTAACCACATCTATCCAGTGTGGAATGTTATGGATTTTTCGACGGCCGTTTTTGCGAAAAATATTGGTGTTGCAAAAAAAATGTTAAGGACCATTTTTGTAGATTTTGAGGTGATCTTCATTTTTTGTTATTTAATTCACATATTTTGGCAGATATTCGCGGGGAACTCATTTTTGGGACTTTAGGGGACCATTTTCAGCGGGTTCCCACGTCAGAAAAACTTTTTCTCGCTCGAAAGCATCCGCGAAGACCTAAGAATTGCGCCACAAATATAAACTGTACAGATTTATTTACAACTTTGGGTACTCTTAGGTCTTCAGTTACTGGACTATTTACATTTTCAATGTAAAAAAACCTACGTAAATTCTATGGAAACGTTAAACGAAGCCCTCACGTGGCTCACGATAAAAACTCAATATAATTTAAAAATTTGCATATATATTATCTCTCAAAATATTTTTCTTTGCCCTGCGTTTCCTTTCTATTTTTCGTTATCCCGCTATTGATTAGATAATGTAGATTAGTCAACAAAATTGGAGCGCGTCTGAGTTTACGTTGTACTTGTCAAACGATGGTGTTTGTAATTTATAACTATACAAACGATGAGTGATCGTTATTTTTCTATTTTTAAATTATTAAAGATGACTTGTGAAACACGTAAACCAGACAATATTTTTTTGTTCACTTTTATTTACGTGTAATTATAGTTCAGTAAATGAAGGCCGGAAAAATCCCAAACCTGAAGATCAGGTTAGGCCGTCACATTTTTTTTTTTTTTTAATTTACAGGGATCAATGTGCACATTAACCTCTGAAAATACCATAGATAGAAAAATGTCCGCAAGGGCCTGAAAATGGTCCTCAAGAGCCTGGAAATCCGTTTTTGGCCAATATCTGCCGAAATATGACACTTGGAGATTTGGGGTTTGGACAGGAATGAAGAGCAGTTCAGTACCTACAAAAATTTTCCCTACGTTTTTTTTGCGACCCATATATTTCTTGCAAAAAGGGTTGCGAAAATCATCAGTATTTAAAATCTAAAAATATGGCACTTTCTTAACAAATTCTGAGACAAGGAGCCTGGAGATACACTGATCTACATGTTTTAAACTGCAAAGACCAATTGTAGATGGCGCAGTCACTTTTTCTATTCACAAAATTATTACCTCTAAGAATAATCTATTTCTCAACAACTTTTGGTGTTGGAAACGTGATTTTTTTGTCGGTATAAGCCTTTGAGCTCCTCTTAACAAAAACGGGGCTAAACATTCACAACTTATTCACCATTCCATGACGCTTGTCTCGGATGCATATTCCTGGTTAATATCATCAATCTCCTCCTGGTCTATTCTGTCCACTCTTTCTTCCTCTTGGTATATTTCTTCTTCTGTTTCTTCCTTTTGCCCTTTTATCTCTGGCTCTTGTCCTGCTCTCTATCTTTACCTACATTCATTTCTTCTTCTTCCACTGTTTGTTCAGGTACGATTATATCTTTATTCTTCGTATTCTTGTAATTAGAACACGGGCCTGAATGACATGAACCACAAATAATCGAGTACTTTAGTCCTGCTTTCATGGTGAAAATTCATCTCCTGTACAATTCCACCCCCCATTCTTTTGGCGGCAGTTCGTTCGCGGGCCAATGCTGCACTTGTAAATACACCCGATATAAGTGCTGCTTGCATGTATATATTAATTAAAAGGTCAGAATGTGATCTTTAGTTTGATACAATTGTTAACCACAAAAAATATAAGCACGGAGAGAAAGTAATCATCAAAAAAATGTCGAGTTTTCATAGGGGTTAGAATTTTCTCGATTTTTCGACAAATTAAAAAATTTGGAAAAAAAAACAAAAGTGCCATCGAGAAGGGGGCAATCATAGCTTGTGAATGATGTGCATTGAAAGACAATAGGGTCCTTGATTATCTATTAATTCCCGATAGACCCCAACATTTTAAAAATTCCTGATATCCAAAGCCCCATTATCCAAAAAGATTTGCAAAAATTCCTTTTAAAAAAAAATATGAACAGATTGATAGGAGGGTAGAAATATCGAGCCAAAACTAATTTTGGCTCGAGTTTTTAATATTCCAGAGAAACAAAAAAAAGAAAACAGTGACAGCATTTTATAGCTACGGGTTCCTACTTTCATATGAACTTTGAATCATAAAAAAATATGCATTTTTACGTGAGTAATTTAACAATCTATCCGCCCACTTGGAAGTGTAAGTAGCTAAGCGCCTTTTGAGATGCGGGGCAGGTGCAAAACATACGCGGCGCGTTAATGGCCGGTTATCTTAAGAACCATCAAATTTTTGACAAAAGTGATGGAAATCATTTTTGCAGCTAATGCTCTTTTATTTTTGTCTAAACACGAATTGCGCAAGTGTCATATTTCGGGAGATATCGGCCAAAATAGTTAAAAAAAACTGATTTCTGAGCTCTTGAGGGCCATTTTTAGGCCCTTGCGGACATTTTTTTATCTATGATATTTTTAGAAGTCAATGTAAACATTGATACCTGCAAAAAAATTGCGTCGGCTCAACCTGATCTTCAGGTCAACAACTTTGTTTACTGAACTATTAATACAAACTTGCGTTGAAAAAATAATCCACAATAACAGTAATTAATCATTTTTTCTTTTTGTTTTTTAGGATTTTCCAAGTAAAGCTTATTTTCTTTATACTTTTTACTGGAACACAGTGAAAAATATGAAAGTAAAACTATTAATTACCATGCATTAAGATTGTAACTGAAATAAATCGGGCATTTGAATCCCAAACCACTCTAAAGCCGTGTCCACACCGAAAGCAGCACATAGGAACATTGTATTTATGTTGCTTGTTTCTAAAACTTGTTTCTAATTGTTTCTTAAAGTTTCTTGAGGTTTCTTATTGTTTACGGTTGCAGAAAGAAAAGTTCCTTTTGGTTGCTTGTTTCCATATTTTGAAGATTAGATCAAAGGAAATTTAGAAACATTGGTAAATATTTTTGGTTGACAGGTGCAGTGTGGACAGGCTCTAACTTGATTTAGACCAGGAGCTGGCGACAAAAATTTGTGTCAAATTTTATTCTCCAGGAAACTCTATTTATTCGATAAAGTACGGTCTCCTGATACCGAAAAGTCACTTCTTATACCTATAGGGTGGGACAATAATTGAGGAAGGGTTGAAAAATAAACAATAGGGTTTGTCTAATTTTATTTTTTCTGAAACTTATATGCTAATTAGTTTTCAATAAATAATACATGAAAAAACGTTTCTTACACCTAGCGAGTGGGACTAAATTGTTCTTACAGGTTATAAACAATGTGATATTTTACAAGCGCGTTGTCAAAAATTATTCTCTTTACAATTTACACGGGAGGTAAGTTTAAACCTTAAGTAACAAGAAAAAAAGTTCTTACGGCTTGAACGCGGACCAAATGAGTTCTTACACTACTCTAATATTAAAAATTGAGAGCGCCCTTGTCTTAATGTAAATTATGCGCGGTGACAGGAATGTTCATAAATTGCTGCAGTTATAACAGAATTTTTAGCATAATGAATTGATATACATCAATTTGAAGGCAAGCTTATATAAGTATTTTATTAATTATATTAATATATTAATTATGTTCCTAATGAAAAAAAATATTACATTTTTATGAATAAACTATTCTTGCTCATTTTTAATAAACAATATAAAATATTTTTAGTATTCATCTTTTCAATTAATATAAAAATTGATCTATCACCCAACGATCGATAAAGTCGATTTCTACGTTATAAGGCTAGACGAACGGCAATCTCGTGCGACGGCGTGAGAGAAACGTAAACGTACCTTGTCTTTTTCGCATTCTCACAAGTTTATGGCGACTCTGCCAACGCTGCCTTATTCTTTTCATCGCGTACAATAGGCTTGTTTGGCACCGCCGACTTTTCATGCTCTTACTTTAATCCCGCTTTTTTTTAGAAAAGGAAAAAATCGACCTTTTAAAGTTCTTTGGGAAAATAAAAAGTTTAGTAATGCATTTTCTAACATTCAGGAATTGGAGGAGTACGTCTGCAGGATTTACGGTTACCATAAACTTAAATGTATCAATGAAGCGAGAGTGGCAGTTTTTTGTAAAACATATGTATTAAGTAATAAGGAAGACATCTTTAAAATGCCAAAAACACAACTTGACGGCTTGATTCTACCTCCCTGTAAAACGGAACTAAAACAAAAAATCTGGAGATCAGTAAATATCGCCTCCATTTGGCAAAATGCACATAAACAAGAAATTAATAATCTCCACATTAAAAACTACGGTTGGGCAATAAAAGGCGACACATGTCTATTCAAATGGTTTGAAGGCAATCAAATGCCAGCATTTAGTGATGATATCGTCGTTGACTCAACAGAAGAAAATGAAGGTATTTTTTTAAACTTTATTTCACAAACCTTTATTCTTCACTTAAATTCTTAATTGGAATCGATTTTAATAATTTTAGATCAGTCGAACGAAGTGGATGACGATAACATAGGCCATCCAATCGATGAACTTAAAACATCAGATACGGATATTGACTCCTCTTTTGATAATTCAGATATCGACGACAACATATAAATTATTTTATTAAAGGAATTTATAATTTTGATAATGATAATGATATCGATATGAATAAAAAAATTAATAGTATATATTATAATAAGAATAATAATAAAATGAAAAGTTTAATAATATTTTATGAATTATCCGTTTCTCTAAATTTTTAATTTTAGATGAGCGTAAGAACTCATTTGGTCCGCGTTCAAACCGTAAGAACATTTTTTTTCTTGTTATTTAAGGCTTAAACTTACCTCTCATATAAATTTTAAAGAGAATAATTTTTAATAATGCCCTTGTGAAATAGTACAATGTTTACAAGATGTAAGAATAATTTAGTCCCGCTTGCCAGGTGTAAGAAACATTTTTTCATATATTATTTATTGAAAAGTAATTATCACGTAAATTTCAAGGAGAATAATATTTAACAGAGACCTCTTAAAAAGATACATGTTCGAAAACGTTTTCTGCCTATATGTCCCGCTGACTGACCTTGGCATGATCATGTACCTTTCTTACTCAGCGAAAATAACTGATTCCATCAGTATGGCGGAGAATAAAATAACACATACTTTTTGTCGGCAGCTCTAGGTCTAATTTGGCAACTAGCGCGTCGTGTGTGTTGCGAGGAGCGTACTTCTATTGCATTTATAGTTTATTATAGTTAATATTAACAGGATACTTAAACACAGAATATTACCCAATTTTTAACTGAAAAAATCTTCTTTTACCTTAACAAGAAAATACGCAGTCCAAAACACATGAGGATAATATACTATCAAAAAGTTACCATATGCAACACAAGGACGATGGTGCAAAGCTGCAAAGGAAAAAACAAACATCTACTAATATTAAAAAGTCCAAGGAAAATCCGCAAAATAATATAAAACTAGACACATAATTCAAGAGACGAAAAAAAAGCGAGGTTTCAAAAGCCTAAATAAAGAGGCAGATGAAAGACCACAATGTTCTTAAAGGAATTGCAGCAATAACAACAGCTGAAAGATAATTTCAGCATATTTGGAGAACGTATGGCATCTAAAATTCGTCATTTAAAATCTGAGTATGCACAAAACATAGTAAAACATTTTTTGATTGGAAATATATTGTGGGAGGCTTCAATTGGCAAATATGATCAACCATATCAATTGTTAAAAAGATTTGTTACTTTATAGGCTAAGATCCCACTGCTCGATTCTGCAGGTATCTGTTTTTTTGATACAACCAATTTTAAATGAATGTTAAGGAAGTATGCAATGGATTAGGGATAGGTTGCTTATGAAAAATTAGCCGCAATTACCTGTAATTAATTTTAGTATGATTAATTCGCTAACATAACTTGCAACTATATGTTTTTTTAATGAATTTTACGACATTTGAAAAATAATAATGTCACAAATTGAAAAAGAAATGGTTGCTAGCTCTTAGTCAGCCGCAGCGTTGGGGTTGCCAGCTGTAAACAGGTATATCAGTGTTAATTGTTTACACTTACCTGTTTTTTTCTTAATTTTTAATACAAAATTAAAGTTTTATGTATACTAATTACAAAAATCCATGGTTGCCAGGTGGAAAATGGCCGCAAACAGAGGTTGCCATGATTTCAATGAACGATTCTCGCTCCAGGTAAGTGGAAGCGCAAGAGAGAAGATGCACGCATTGTTATGTGCTGTAAACAAGGAAAAAACATGGCAGCTGTGATCCTTATACCATAACGACAGGTTACGTATAGTATACTAGTGATGGGCATAATCAGATTTTTTTAGATCGAATATTGAATTATAATATTTCATAATCGAAGTTGATAATTCGAATTATATTATTATTTATTGTTTTAATCGTTTGAATTTTAAATTTTATTTCTGAATGAATATGTAACTGATTCCGATGTAACTAAATACAAACACTAAATATATATACATTTGTCAACAAATCCGGGATCCCCTTTATATTTCGTCAACGGGGATTCTGGACTTTTTTGACACTGTATAATATATATTATTATTATTATTTTAGTAAGTAAATTTTCCATTTGCCATAATTTTTTATAGTAATTTTTTACTTACCGGGCCCATGGCCGATTTTATTGAAATTTTGTATAACGGGGATTTTTGGGGCGCTGATCACGAATCTGAAGTCAATTTTTTTCGTACTTTGCTAGTTTTTAAGTTATAACGCCTCATTCGAACCTAACCAGCAAAACTTTCCTAAAATTCCTCCTTCTTAAAACTGATTACAACCAAAATGGAAGATTTTATACATTATTATTATTTATATTATTATTTATTTATATTCACTTATTATTTTATAAGATAAATTTAATCTTTATTTAACAAATATTTTTAATAAAAAAAGCACAACAAGCACTTCCCAAAAATATTATTTTTACTTTTATAAATGTCAACAAAATTGTCTAGAGATTTTAGACTGTTTTATGTTGGTACGCCAGGGATCCGCGAAACAATTGAAGGGCCTACTTTATAAATTTGAATTATTATTTTTTGGGGAAGCGCTTGTTGTGCTTCTTTTATTAAAAATAATTGTTAAATTCGGGTAAAATTAAATTTATCGTATAAAATAATAAGTATATTACCATAAAATCTTCCATTTTGTAATCAGTTTTAAGAAGGAGGAATTTTAGGAGTTTGTGCAGATGTGAGGTTAGGTTCGAGTGGGGCGTTATAACTCAATAACTAGCAGAGTCCGACAAAATATGACTTCAGATTCGTGCGCCCCAAAACCCCTGTATACAAAATTTTAATAAAATCGGCAGTGGGCCCGGTAAGTAAAAAATACCTTTTTTATAATTAAGTTGTCCTCTCTATTTAACTTAGTAATTATCACAAATTAAATATAATAATATTAATAAGATTTATGATAAAAAAGTAGATCTTATCCAATAAAAACAAAAATATTACTTTTCATGAACATTGAATGAATAAATGAAAAAAAGTCGATTTTCTTTAAAGGTTCTGTAGACAACTTTTCAAGTAAAAAATACAAGTAAAAGAAAATATAGGTTTTTTCTCACTCAAAAAAAAAAATAGTCATCAGGCTCCAAAATTTATGTTTCATAAAAAATAAGTAAATAAATACTAGAACTACATGGATACTACATTATACTCTTGATTACAGCACATAACAATGCGTGCATCTTCTCTCTTGCGCTTTCACTTACCTGGAGCGAGAATCGTTCATTGAAATCATGGCAACCTCTGTTTGCGGCCATTTTCCAACTGGCAACCATGGATTTTTGTAATTAGTATATATTAAATTTATTGAAAATTAAAAAAAAAACAGGTAAGTGAACAATTAACACTGATATACCTGTTTACAGCTGGCAACCCTAACGCTACGGCTGACTGAGAGCTGGCAACCATTTCTTTTTCACTTTGTGACATTATTATCTTTCAAATGTCGTAAAATTCATTAAAAAACATATAGTTGCAAGTTATGTTAGCAAATTAATCATACTAAAATTAATTACAGATAATTGCGGCTAATTTTTTATAGGCAACCTATCCCTAATCCATTGCATACTTCCTTAACATTCATTTAAAATTGGTTGTATCAAAAAAACAGATACCTGCAGAATCGAGCAGTGGGAACCTGTACTATTAGTTTGGTTTAACTTAACTTAATTCGTCTGCATAAATACAACTTTAATGTATTTAGGTATGCAGAAAAATTAAGTTAAACTAAACTAAACTAAAGTAACAAATCTCAAGAACTATGGCGTTTACAATATGTACATGATTTAGTAAATTAATAATAAAAATACAAATAATATATATTTAAGATTTAGAAATATTTAGCCATTGACTGCTAGATAGTAACCCAACAAAATTGGCATCTTACATTGGCTAGCTGGTTAATTGAAATTTTATTGCATTCTGCTGAAATAGCATTCTTTTACTCGTCTAGATTAGTGTCATTTTTATTTTTGTATATCTTGCTTTTTAAATGGCCCCAGAGAAAGAAGTCATTTGGCGAAATATCGGGAGACCTGGCTGGCCAATTTATGGTGTGATGTAGGCCAATAACATTTCCTGATTTTCTCCGGAGGCATCCTTTAAAGTAGGTAAAATTTGTTTTTCGAGTAGCTCCCAATAATATTCTGCGTTTAAATTTCGATTAAGAAAAAATGGCCCAATAACACGTTGTCAGAAAATCCCCGCTCAAACATTTACTTCTGTGGATATTGCGTCCTCGTTTCGACAAATCTATGTTGGTTTTTGCTTCAGTATCAGTAGTTTTGATGATTGGGTTCCTTGTTTAACGTTAATGTGCATTCCTCAGTAAAACAAATATTTTTTTTAAATTCCCTGTCCATGTTTGCCTTTTTCATCATATCTAAGCAAAAATCCTGCCGTCTTATTTCATCCCCATCCCTTAGCTCTTAATGTTTTTCATATTTGTATGAAAAGTATTTATTCCGTTTTAAAATCCGGAGCGCTGTTAAGTGATCTTTTCCTATGATATCCTGAAGTTTCCTTGTCCTTGACTGCCCTTCATTTTCTTCCACGTGCAATAAAACTTTCAAGTCTATATCATCTCTTACATTTTCTTTTCTTTGATATTTCCTCACATCTGCGGTTATTTATTACTGTGCTTTTGGTCTCAATTTTTTGATGGTCCTATCGACTGTTGATTTCTCGGTATCGGTCCATTCGGATACTAAACAGGTAACATGTCTGATACCTTTTGGTAACTACTCGAATTTCCTTGATAGTACCATTTATTCATCAATATTTTTGCTTTAGTAGTGTAACTCATAATTCATCTTTTCGCTGTACGATTTTTTGGTAATACTAAAATACTAAATTTTAAAATGACAACGTTAATTTACAAAGTAGCCACTAACTGGCAAACGGTGTAACGGAAAAATCTAAAGTTTTTACCATGGACGTAGATTTGTATGCGCTTTAATAAACTTTAATAGATTTTTTCTCCAAAACAATTAGGAGGCAATAATTGACCCGATTAAAAATTACATGGAATATACTATATCCCGCCGACTATGCACAACCTGGTATAGTTTCTTTTATATGAATTTTTAAATTTAATATTTGTTTGGTAATCTATTCTATTCTCGGAAAACACGTCGCTGATTTTAGTAAACATTGTTGGACGAAGATCATTGTGTAATAAAGTTACAGAGTTAACGCGTGAAAAACTTTAAAGTTGTATAAACTTTTATATTCACTTATCTTTAGAGCTGGATATTTTGTTTTCTAGAGCCCTATATACTCCGAAAACTACTGATATGAATATTTAACACTTCAAAACAAGCTTTTCATTGACAATAGCGAATACTTACAATGTCATTACTTTATTTTTGTTTCCTTTATATTTTAAAGCATCTAGCTAACGAAAAACACGTAGTAAATTTTACAGTTATTGGTCAAATTTTGACTTTTCTGCCAATTACTGTAAATCGCTCTTTTTTACCTGGTTTTACTTTTAATTACTATAAATAAAGCAAAAGGTAAAAGAAAATATTTATTTTAAATATCCCTCCAAACAAATTTAATATTTTATTGCAGCCCCGTTTTTTCTAAACAGAGTTTAGCCTTCCAGGCATCGAATGGACCGAAGCCCGGGCGTAGTCCGGATTTCCTTGTAACTCATTTTACGCCTCTAAAATTGTATCCTTAAGTTCGTTTACATTTTAAAGCCTGAACTCATTTTCCGTATTTATTTTTTTAACTATAATATAATATAATATTTAAACCGGACTACGTGCGGGCCACGGTAAAACCCTGATACGCTGCTCTTCCATTCATTCATCGACTTGCCGGGCCGTATGAACGGGACACTTATCTTGGTAAAAGATAAAGTTTTTGTCCGGAAATCGATCCAGTATAGAAGGAAGCATGATATTCTGTAGTAGATCTATAAATACCTCCGCATTGAAGCTTCCTTCGATAAAATAACATACACCAAGTCCTTGTACACTCAGTCATCCCCAAACATTTACCGAAAATCAACCCACTATTTCTGTCCTTTTGGGTATATTTTTCATCAAATCGTGTTCATTGAGGTCTGTATACCTTAAGTATCCCATTGTAGCACAACTGAAACACTTTTTCATCGGTGAATATTATATTTTCTCAAAAAATCGGAGGTTCAAGTAAAATTGTAGAGCAAATCTAATGCGTTATTCTTTATTTGCATTTGTTAAAAACGGTTTTAAGGCTGCCGGGTGGCAGCGCAATTCGGATATTTACCTTATTCTTCGCCGTGCCGTTTTAACCGATGCTGCTTTCCGTTTTTGCTGTAACTACAGATTTAAATGGTTGGTTTCTCAAAACATTATCTAAATTATTGTCTTGTTCTTGCTTCGATAGTTTAGGGTGACCACTTCCAGCACTTCTCTCAAAGGACTGTGCTTCCTGCCATTTTGTTTTAACAAAATAAATAGTACTCTTTGGGATGTTAAGCTCTTCCGCTACATCCCTTTCTGGCCAACCTCTCTGCTTAATATAATGATTAATTAATACTTTTTGATCCAAAGTTAAGTTTGGCATTTTAAAAAATATTTTTAGACACTGACAACGCACACCTGTTTCTTTATTAGGATTTTCAACAGGTATTTATATTCAGTAGAAGGTGGGATAGGCCTATTTTACGAAAGGGAAAAAGAGTTGCCCAAGATTTAATGGCAGTTACTGTACAAAAAATTTTGAAAACTGCATTTTTTACACGATTGGACAGGTACTGTAAAGTTTGAGGTTTAAAGTTCTTACAATTTTAAATTGCAGTGTATTGTTGCTTTATTACAAAATATATTATTTGAAATACTTGCCAGGCTTGCAAGAAGTGACCGCTTTAGTTCAGATTCCAAAGTATAGATTTGTGCACCCACAGAGTCGACTAATTATTACAATCTTGCATATTACCTTAGCAAATAACTTAGACAACCCTTTAAGAAAATATATTAACGTTATAAGAACGTTGGGGGTTAATTGACTTAAAGGATGCCTAAAATGGCCTTAACATTAATTAACATCATTTGGTGTATTAATCGTGTAAGTCGGGAAAGTGTAAACAATTATTTTTAAACAATTTTTCACTATATTTTTTCTACGACTTTTTTTACCATACCTGCATGCGGCCTGTGTTGGCCCGCCGGCCAGAGTTTGAAGATCCTGTATTTAGAGTATCAAATACGTTTCAGAAGCGTTTTTGACTGTTTTAGGCAATGCATTTTTAAAATTTGCTTAAATAAGCATAATAGTTCAGTAAACAAAGTTGTGGACCTGAAGATCAGGTTGAGCCTTCACATTTTTTTTTAATTTGCCGGTATTAATGTGTACATTATAGGTAGAAAAATGTCCGCAAGGGCCTGAAAATGGCCGTCAAGAGCCCCGAAATCAGTTTTTTTTTAACCATTTTGCCCGATATCTCCCGAAATATGACACTTACGCAATTCGTGTTAAGACAAAAATAAAGAGCAGTTTATTAGCTGCAAAAATGATGCTATCACTTTTGTCAAAAATTTGATGGTTCTTGAGATATCCGGCGCTTGAAAGGCGCTCTAATATAATATATAAGCTATTTACTCTTCCAAGCAGGCGGAATTTTTTTAAAATTACTCACGTTAAAATGCATATTTTTTCATGATTCAAAGTTCATCTAAAAGAAGGAACCTGTAGCTATAATATGTTTGTCGCTGTTTTCATTTTTTTTGTTTCTCTAGAATATTAAAAACTCGAGCCAAAATTACTTTTGGCTCGATATTTTGACCCTTCTTTCAATCTGTTCATATTTTTTTATAAAGAGTTATTTCTGCAAATCCTTTTGGATAATGGGGCTTTGAAAGGTGTTGAATACATTCCAAAAGGTTCAATAAATATTTTTTTTTATTTTTATAAATAATGGGTTTTTCTTAGGGCGGAGTTTTCAAAAATTCGCGGGTCTATCGGGAAGATAATCAAGGTTGGCTTTCAATGCACATCATTCAAAGCTTAGATTGCCCCCTTCTCGACGGCACTCTTCTTTTTTCCAAGTTTTTTAATTTGTCGGAAAATCGAGAAAATTCTTACCCCAAGGAAAACTCGACATATATTCTGATGATTACTTTCTCTTCGTGCTTATATTTTTTGTGGTTAACAATTGTATTAAACTAAAGATCACATTCTGACCTGTCCATCAATAAATTTAAAATATATATATAAAATATATATATATATATATAATATATATATATATATATATATATATATATATATATATATATATATATAATATATATATCAAACTATTATGACGAAGTGCAAGGCAGCACTTATATCGGGTGTATTTACAAGTGCAGCATTGACTCGCGAACGAACAACCCTAAACAGACTGGGGGTGGAAATGTGCTGAATTATCACCGGTCCAGACGACAAAAGAGTTGGTACATCCGGACCTGTTGAAAATGATTTCTTGTCAGTGTAAGATGGGCTGTAACAAGCAATGTTTATATATGAAAGCAGGACTAAAGTGCTCGAAGTTCATGTCATTCAGGCCCGTGTTCTAATTACAAGGATATGAAAAATAAAGATATAATCGTACCCGAACAAGCAGAGAAAGGAGAAGAAATGGATGCAGGTGAAGATAGAGAGACAGGAGTAGAGCCAGAGACAAAAGGGCAAAAGGAAGAAACAGAAGAAGAAATAGACCAAGAGGAAGAAAGAGTGGACAGAATAGACCAGAAGGAGATTGATGATGCCAACCAGGAATATGCATCCGAGACAAGCCTGATGGAATGGTGATTAAGTGGTAAATGTTTCGCCCCGTTTTTGTTAAGGGGAGCTTAAAGGCTTATACCGACAAAAATAATTAAGTTCCAGCACCAAAAGTTGTTGAGAAATAGATCATTCTTAGAGGTACGTTCATCGCTTAATAATTTCGTGAATAGAAGAAAAGTGATGGCGCCATCTACAACTGGTCTTTGCAGTTTATAACGTGTAGGTTCGTGTATCTCTAGATTACTTGTCCCATAATTTAATAAAAAAGTGCGATATTTTTAGATTTTAAACACAGATGATTTTCGCAACCCCTTTTTTGCAAGAAGTATTAGGGTAGCCAAAAAATCATAGGGACCATTTTTGTAGGTACTGAACTCCTCTTCATTCTTGTCCAAATCCCAAATCTCTTAGTGTCATATTTCGATAGATATCTACCAAAAACGGATTTTTAGGATCTTGAGGACCATTTTCAGGCCCTTGTGAACATTTTTTATCTATGATATTTTTAAAGGTGTGATCTTCAGGTTTGGGGTTTTTCCGGCCTTCATTTACTAACTATAATTTAATATCGCTACAAGGTACTATTATAATTCTATTGTTTTTATCGCTTACAAGTTATTTAATAATAAAAGCCATTTTAAAACGTAATTTAGGGACACTCAATCTTCGTGTCACATAATTTAACCCACGAGACTCTATTTTATTAAGCGAAGAGCGATGATGCAAAGGATATTTTATAATAGCGGAACTCGGTTGACAAATTCTATTACACATGATGCATCAGAATGTTAGCTATTATCCGAAGTGTGTTTCTCGGAAAACTTAAGGTTTTTTTTACATCAACATAACTAAATGTTCGTTATGAATAACACATCCAACAAAGAAACAAACTTTACGTGGGCTTTCTAATTAAAAAGTTAATTTTTTATTAGTACCTGATGCCGGAATTTTTTTTACAGGTACAGATTCATGCAACAAAGACTGAACCATATTTGTGACTTTTCTCGTATTTAAAAAAGCGTTATACAGCCATTCTGCATATTTTATCGTAGAATTGCAAAAACACTTAAGAAAATGATTTGAGATGAAACAAAAGAAATACGACACAAAACTAACATTTTTCTAATAAAACACCTTATTTATTGGTTGGTTTTAAGGCGTCTTATTTTTTATACGTTTCAATAAAAATAATTTCGTGTTTGTTTTTAGTAACAATAGAATTAATTAAATTTATAATATTTTTTTTCTAATTTAAATTGCAAATTTCTCATATGAATTGAATTAATAATTATCTTCTTAAAAATAAAATAAACATGGAATCGTTCTATTTGGAACGTACGAAAAAATACATGAGGCTTTCAAAAAGGAACCAATAAATAGGGTGTCCCATTAAAATAGTTATTTTCCTAATAAGTGCGCAAAGTGATACTTTTCCGCACGCCAAAGTAGTTAGACGAACGACGCGAAGCGGAGTTCGGATAAGCTTTAAGTGCGGAAAAGTCACTTTGCCAAGAAATTAGGAACAATACTTTTTCTACTTGCGAATACTTTTTCTACGAGCGTTTTATTAAAGAATATGATTATTAGAAATATACGAATATTTCAGTAAAAATTTAAAATCCAAAGTAAATAATTAAATTTGTATTTTAACTGATTATATAAAAAAACTATTATTAATTATATTAATGTTAAAAGTACAATTAGTTGCATGTTGAAGGTTTATGGCCGATTTCAAATGATTTCTTAGGAACGTCGATAATTGTTCGCTGCTCGATGTTAAGACGAAATCTTGTGTTTTAGCTGATTGAACAGCGTCTGTGGAACAGGACATTTCATCTGGCTTCTTGAGAGTTTTTGGCTTGTTGCAGTTTAAATTTTTTTTACTTAACCCCTCTTTGTAGCCTGTTAATTCTTCAATGTATCTCTCGACTACCGTTGTCGATTTCCAACCGCCTAACCGCTTTATATCTATAAGTCCTTTTCCGGAATTTGCAAGTAACGTTGCAGAAGATCGCCGGAAGCTGTGGCCGGTATATAGCTCTGGATCCGGCAACTTTAAAAATGCTGCTATTTCAGAAGGCAACTTCCCAAATGTATTGATCCCAACGCATTGTTGTGTGCAAATTCCCCTTTTGAAATATACGAAAAACCGTTGATGTGTTGTCGGTGGCCGTAATGCTGTAACTTCCGATATAAGAACAAATACTTTCCGTCGTTGATCTCTTCAGACAGGACGAAAGGACGTAAGGTGTAGTTTTTTGCGTCTGGAATCTTTTACAACAATTAGGTTGCCTTTGCCCTCGATGTCGGATGTTTTTCATTTTTGCGAGTTCTTCTCGTCTGCAGGCGCCAGCAAGTCCGAAAATGGTCGCAATTTTTATCAAAAGATATATTTCATCAGGTGCTTCATTAATAAATGTAGAAATTTCTTCTTTTTAAAAAATCCTTACTTTTTTGGCAGAAAGCCTATATTTTGTTTCTTAATAAATGCTGCTAACTTATAAAACTTGCCGATATTCATTTTTCTTGATCTTTAAAACACTTTTCAGCATGGAGTATTTCGACCATAAAGTATTTGGACTAAATTTTCTTAATTTGAGAAAATAGGCTAAAAGTACCTCCTCTTTCAAAGTTCTAACGCCTTTTTCTTCACACAAGTTTCAAATGAATTACACTGTTTCTTTGTACTTTTCTTTTGATTTTGTCGGCAGGAGCTCTAAGTTGGCCAAACTTGCGGTTTTTAAAACATCGTCTGGCAATTCTTCCTCCATTCTTAGAAACTTATTTTAAACTTTTTACCGAATTTTCTGATACTTCCGTAACATTACAAAATGTTTGTACTTGGTTGCTGCAGCAACAAGAAAGATTCTTTGATTTTTTATTGTTTAGCATAGGGGTTCTATGAAATACATGGTGCATGGAAAAATATTAAAATGAAAAAATTAATGGGATATTTACTAAGCGCCAAATGTATCTAAAATTCAATAAAGCACAATAAAAGAATATGTAGAACCCTTTTTTTAATATTATTTCATCCAGAAGTTATTAATACATTAAAAAATCGACCATAAATACGGCAAATAGTTTCCGTGCGCAAAGTTAAACTTTGCGCACGCAAGTAGAAAACATCTATTTTTTTATTACTTATTACAATAAATACAATATATTTCTTGTTTGTGTAATAATAGAAGTTATTTTTATATAAAAAACACCAAATAGGACTTAGATGACATATTTGACTTTCATAAATATTGGCAAAAGAAAAATACAATTTAATGTGTGCTATATTTTTTAATGGACTTACATCAAAATCACCCTTTAAAAAGGCCAATAAACCGTCAGCCCATCGTAGAAAAAAGGGACCAATCGTACCCAGTGCCCTTTTAAATAGTGAATATTGATATTCATTGACAGAAAAAAAATAGATCAATAAAGTGCGGAATCAGCCACCTTGGAACAATTTTATTCAATATGCCATCGGAAACTTTAACCTAGCATACTAAGTACGATTGTTTTAAAAACCACTATTTTTTTTTAACAATAGCCAAAGTCGAGAGGGCTAGGTTTCGTTTAGTTTAGATGGCATATTGAGTGTAAATAGTTCCAAAATGGCTATTTTTGCACTTTCTGGGTCCATTTTCTAGTTCTAATCAAAACTAACTGCAATTATGATGTAAATCCTATTACTAAATGATCAAACTGGGTACGAATGTGCCTTTTTTACGGTGGGCTGACGGTCTACAAGTTCCAATTCGAAAATCTCGGCATCTTAAATACTTAAATCTAAAATTAGATCAGGATCCGACCACAATTTTGATTTTTTTTTTATTGTCAAGTTTTTTACTGGTCTGTCTGTATTAATAGATACCCTTTTTTATTAGTACAGCCTTTTTTTTATTAACGCAAACAGACTAGTAAAAAACTTGCCAAGTATCAAAAAAGAGTGGAACAAAATTGCGGACAGTATTTGGTCTAAATTTGGAACCTAATAGTTTAAAAGGCCAAGATTTCGGATAGCAACTTGGCCCTTATTCCCCCAGGGTGGGCATATAAGCGAGGTAAGCGGTTGTTTTCCAGGACCTGTACATCTGACAACAATGGAATTTTTTTTTATAAAAAGTGGCCATGAGAAAATTCTGGAATTAAGTTCCGTATTTCCACCGCTAGGGGCGTAACTAAAAATTAAATAAGGAAAACGTATTTTTTTTCGGAAACCCAATACATTAGCCATATTTTTGATAATACTGTTAAAAAACCCCTAGAAAATTTCTATTATTTTGGATTAAGGCTCATTGGCGTACGACCGATAGTAGGGGTGGGGGAAGCTCTTGAAAATGTAATCATTAAAATCGGTGTAAATTTTAAACCACTTATTCGATTTCAGCAAATTAAAATTTGTTTGCAAGATAAATAAGGCTGTTTCAAATATCCGTTCCCCCTTATCGCTCTACAGTTCCCAATAAAAGAGCTAGAGGCCCAATTCGTAATAATTCCAGTTTTTTTTTTTCATTTTTGAAAAAATTTAAATCGAATGGTATATTTTGACATCATATTAAAAAGTAGATAAAATTTGCAAAAATATTGTAAAAACTCGACGATGATATCTTTGCTCGTTTTAAACTTATAGCGAATAAAAGTTTTTTTACGCGCAGAGTCAAAACATGTCCGCCCTCTAGCGTTCGGCCCTAGAATGTCTAATTAACATTATTATAGTTGATTTCTCAAGCTGTTAATAAGATACATCATGTTGTTAATTAATAAATTAATACTTAAACTAATAATCACAGCATCAAAGGATGATTATGTGATTTTCTTAGGATAATTATTTATTAACGAATTTCTCTTTATATTTAAATGATGGTCCTGAAAAGAACCGATTTTAAACCATGGCATCAGTTCTGTTTTCCATATCATGTCTGGGTTTTGGGTGGAGTTTGGTACACAATTTCTTTTAAACGACCCCATAAGTAAAAGTCAGGCATGTTAAATCGGGTGACCTGGCCGGCCAAGGAAATAGACTTCCCTTCCGATCCACCCCTTGAAAATAATTATTAATATGATCCCGCACAAAACGGGAAAAAGTGTGACACCCGTCCAATTGGAAATACATGGTCCGTCTCACTTCCAATATCAAATCTTCCATTAAAATGGGCAAAGCTTTATTAAAAAATCCAAAAAAAAAATTCCGTTAATTGCTATAAAAAAAAAGGACCAATAATTTTCGTTCCGATAATGCCACACCACACGTTTCACTCAGCGGCCTTGGTGCTGGACTTTCCCATTCAGTGGGATTTTCAGCCGACCAATAATGCAAACTCTGTTAATTTTACCATCGCTACTAAAAGTAGCTTCATCGGTCCACAAATCTGTGACAAAAAATGCTTGTTTTCGAATTATTGCTAGCATCCATTGACAAAAATCAATTCTGCGTCAAAATCATGTTTGTTTAAGGCTTTGTGTAGGATTATATGGTAGGGGTGTAGCCTTAAAAAAAAAAGAAATGCCTATTATATTCAAAGAGTAAATTTTATATTAAAAATGTGTATTAAAAAGGTGCGCTAATGCAAATTACTTGTGGTCTTTTTGTATATTTCGAACAGTAGTTCGTAGGCCAACACATTAATAATGTTTTCTTCCCCTTCTTCCAGTAGCGGACGCCTTCTGAATCTGGGCCGACTAAAACTCCCAGTATCGCGTAGTCGCTGTACCAAGCGTGGAAATATTTTTCTGCCATAATGACGGCGATCTGGATACCGAATGGCATACTGTCTTTCAGCTATTGCTGCATTTTGAAAGCACTCGAAGAAAACCGCAATCCTTTTCAACAGCTTTATCATTTGTAAAAGGCATTTTACAAAAAATCCCAAAAAAATATTTAAATACCAAATTGACAAGAATTAAAAGCATCTAACAAAACTTGACGTTTCAAAAAAAATTATTTGAAAATTTCTTTTGTTTTTGCCCCTACTATACGTTAATTAGACATTAATTTTGACTCTTTCGCGTAAAAAAAAAAATTTAATTGCTATAAGTTTAAAACGAGCAAAGATATCATCGTCGGGTTTTCACAATATTTTTGCAAATTTTATCTACTTTTTAAATATGATGTCAAAAAATATATACCGTTCAATTTAAATTTTTTCAGTAAAAAGAAAAAACTGGAATTATTACGAATTGCGCCATCTAGCTCTTTTATTGGGAACTGTAGAACGATAAGGAGAACGGATATTTAAAACAGCCTTATTTAGTGGTTTAAAATTTACACCGATTTTAATGGTTCCTTTCAAAAAGCTTTCCCCCCCCCCTACTATCGGTCGTACGCCAAGAGCCCCAATCTAAAATAATATATTTCCGCCCCTGTTTTAGGGCGTTCCGAGTAAAAACATGCAGTTTAAGAATTTTTCTCTCACTTATGTCCTAAAACCTACTTACATACCAAATTTTAAGTTCCTACTACCTCGGAAAGTGCCACATAATTTCTCTTATACCTTTAAGTGGAATGATAACGAAATTATGATAGGTGAAAAACACACTGAAATGTTTCGTGTAATATACATACCACCGTTCGCCTAGATGACAAATTATCCTAAATCTACTAATAATGTTTCAATTCTGCTCGCCAAATTCGTTTTTCATCTATTAACTTAATTATATGTACATTCATTTTTAAACATTTTTGTTGTCATACAGATTTTAGTTTAGAGAAAAAAAAATCAATTGTTTACTGACATTGTAACCCAGACGACGCGACGACATCGATAATATCGAAAATTATACAGATAGTGTTTTGCACAGCTACTGAATTCCTAAAATTACCACAAAGGACGAAATTTAACTTTCTTTGAGCCACGATACACAGACCTGTTGCACCTATAAAACGTGGGAATTGAGCCGGCGAATTCCAGCCAAGTCAACAGAATGTTGAATATTACGGAAATTGTGTTTTGTGAATTTAGGTCCTGTAATATTCTAATTAGACCAAACCGAGAGAAATTTATGCATAAAGATATTGAGAATAGTATAAGGGTTTAAATGCGGTAGTGTGAGACTGGGATGAGATAAAATACTAAAAACTTCTTTGTCTAAGTGTAGAGACGTATATTGAGGAAAAGGTAATTAGTTTATCAGAAGGATATATTCCCAATAAGTCTAGTATCTTATATAAAAAAATAATCTGAAATTTTGTGTTCCAGATTAAACTGATTTATTAAGGTTCTAAGTATTGAAATTACGGGTAGAAATAGGCAGATTAAAGGTTAGCAAATGTGTAATAATTGCTTATAAAATTGTGTATGAATTTTGAAGATTTATAATGCACGATTTGTGTACTTTTTGCACTAAAAGTATTGACTCTATTCCCCGGACATAAGAACAGTATTCAAAGTCGGGTTTGATCTAAGATACTTACAGAGTATGCGGATTGGAAGGGGATAAATACTTTTTTTTTTTGAGAAAGTCCGATCCATATTGTTTCAATAAAGGTCATTCTTAAGAGTAAAAACAATTGTATGTTCTGCAGAACTTGACCGCTCCTAAGTAAAGAATGAGTATAGGTCGACTTTTTCTCGCGACAGCAAACATAACTTTGTTTTTAATGCATAAAAGTAAACAATATTTTTGGTTATTTAATTCAATGAGTTAAATTTCCTAAAAAAATATTCATTTCCCTCTGATGGTTTTCAAAATCATTCATGTGAAAAAAAATTAGTTATTGCCAAAAATTCTTGGGGAGACTTTAAAAAAATAATATTTTACTCTAATAACCACCTAATAAAACACTTTTTTTATTGGAAAAGAAATAAAGACGATTTTTTTTGCATTTGGAATAGTAAAGAGAGAAATTAAGATAAGTTTTCAGATTTTTTAAACACACTAAACAAAAATATCCAATTTACAATCGAGAAAGGTGGCCAGAATAAAATACATTTTTTGAATATAAACGTTAAAAATATTGACAACTACATCCAATTTTACATCCATAGAAAACCAACAACGACAAACTGTAATAATTTATTATTATTTAAACCAATTATAGAAAATAAAATTATCCACTTTTCACAGTTTAATACCCAGACTGGTTACCTTTCCTTTTAAACTTTAAAACAAGAAATAACGACTATAAAGAATCTCTCTCTAACAGATAAAAAATTATTAAAAAGAAAACCCTATATATTGTTCACTTTAATAGTTTGATAGATCCAAAAAATAACAATTTTAAGTTCATTAATTATATTTTAAATATTAGCAATTTTATATGTAATCTGGTCTAATTAATTAGTCTGTAAAACTATTTCTAGAAATAGGTTTAACCCAAGTAGACTATTAGTGAACTATAAAGATAAAACCGAAGAACCAGATATGTCTGGGGTTTACTAAGTTAATTGCACAGACTGTAATGCGAAATATATTGGTTAGAGTGAAAGCAGTATAAAAAGCAGAATAAAAAAACATAGAACAACGATAATATAAAGTTAAAAAAAATACGGGAATTTCCACTTATTGTATAGAACAAAATTATTTTATTAATTTAAATAGTGATAAATTACTTCACAGGGCAAAGAAAGGTAAATAGTTTACACTATATAAACAACTATAAATTTTATACCTATAAGAAAAAATAATATAGCACGTCCCATTAAAGCTAGGTAGAAACTGTTGTCTAATAACGTTAAAAATATGAGATCACTTAGGCAATTTCTGAAAATTTTACCCAATAATAAACATAAATCGACCTGCAATTTAACCACAACACTGTATAATTTAAACATAAATTTAGGCTTGGTTCAAAGACAAAGACAAACAGCTTCCGCAATAAGAGACATTGTAATACCTCGGATTTAATAGATTTACCAGGCGCTATGGCCATTATCACAGTGTTCCATGATTTATAAATCATGGAATTTATGACGATTAATTGTAAAGTTATCCCTATAAAATGAATCTAATATTTACTTAAAATTTTGGCAAAGTAGCTATAAGTACATTAATAAATAAGGTAAAGTAAAAAAAACACACTAAAATACCAAATTAACTTCAACAATGTAAAACGTTTAAGTTGCTTTTCGGATTAACAACAAAATAATATATGGTATCATTAACATAATTATTTCTTCCTTTGTAATGTTTTTAGTTCATCGGTTTCAACTGTGTTTTTTAAATATCTTTAAAAACTTGGTTAATCTTATCTTTACGTTACCATCCCATTTAAAAGCATAAAAATATTTAATTAAGTAAATTTTCTTATGGTCCGAATAATTTTTAAAAACATTATTTTTTAACCGCAAAATATAGTATGTGAAAATATATCAGATATCGTCTTTGTTATATAAAACACGTGTTTTGCTCTTCGAAACTCTTGCCTTAATACATTATTATTTAAAGTTTTTTGAAAAAATAATTGTAAAACATTGTTATGAGGTGAGGGTGAGGTGAACAAGCAAGACTTATGTTATGCATAACCTGATATATTATGACTCACATTTTAGTTTTTAAAAATATAATTATTTTAAATTATATTTAGTGAATCTAGTTTGCAAATTATTTTTAAGAATTACAATTAAATGTTAAAATAAAGTATTTTTAAAGCAAGGATATAATGAGGTTGGCAGATGAGACGAAACACTCTTAAACAAGGAAATCGTAAGCGAGTTGTATAAAAGGTGCCGTTCTGTATGTTTTGGTGTTTGGATAGAGTTGACGGAAGTGGGAGATAAAATGAGTTTAACATCTAAAAACCCTACACCCCGAAAACCTTTGTGGGCTGCCACATAGAAATAAAAGACCCTTCTGTGAAATTTCTCTTAGTTTTTTAAGAACACAGCTGGTGAACTCAAAACCAGGAGAGCGAAAGGCGAAAACAGTCCACTAAATTATTTTTGTCGGATTATAGGTCAGACCTGCTGACCTAAATCCGCAGGAGAGTAAGAATAATGATAGTTCAATGTAAAGAACATTTAAAGCTACATGAGCACTAGAAAAATAAATCCAATAGAAGTTAACCTATATAGTAGTCTTCTCAGAAGAAGGAAGACATACTTAAGCCAAAGCCGACAAGGTAATAAAGGAGCTTGAGCCATGTTAGTAAAATCTAATTCAAATACCAGGCCTTGACACGGCACTACATGAACAAAAAATCCCAATAAATTCGCAATGGCTGGTGGGCTAATAACCCCAACTCTATTTACATAAAGTAATTTAATTTAACACAACATTAAAATGCAAGCATAAGTAAAAATCAAGTAATATAATAATTTATCCACATTTTTTTGCTTTTTTAGGTCATCACCACGAAATGACCCTAAATAGATTCTTTTGAAGTCCGTTTTTTTTTGTAAATCTATCACTTTACCATTTTTAGTTGCTAGTATATTTCCAGGTTATTAAAAAAAACAACCATTACCTAACATTTTTTTATGAATCAGGACAATATAGAGCGTGAGTTGGTTTTAGTACAAAATTTTAATAATTTGCTGTCATACTTTAGTATGACAAATTTCAGACAAAAACGATTTAGAATCATATTTATTTCTTGTTTCCATACTATAGTCCATCAAACGGTTTGAAGGACTTATATTTGGTCGTTTAAATTTATTTAAACCGTTCCATTATATAATAATTTTCAATTAAATTTATTACTTGTGCCCCACAAGTAATAGGCTGCTGTCTTTTGTATTCTTTTTGGGTGGTCTAAACACTTAAATTATGCAACCTCACAAAAAAGGTCGAGCTTCGTGGGTCGGACCATGTTATTTCCTAAAGGCCAAAAACTACCCCTATAGAGGAAAATTGATTTCTGGATGCCAAATGTTCAACCATTGCATTCCAGTGATGTCTGGATGCCAGATGATCAACCATGGCATTCCAGTGTACTTTTCAACGTTGGTCCCGAATTAGTAGTCAAAAAGTTTTTTCCTTACTGAAATTCAACCTCTAGGACCAAAAGTACCCCTAGGCAAGGGTTCAAATCAAGTTCTGGTTAGATCACAATTAGAATCCAGCGTTGACAAGTACATGAAAATACCACCGTTAAATAAAAGTACATGAGAGTGTACATGAGAATACCACCCCTCCCTAGGGGTAGTTTTGAGGTAAATTTCAATAAGGAAAAACTTTTGATCACAAATTTGGGTCTAGCGTCGAAAAGAACATTGAAATATCATGGTTAAAATCCATCTTCCACCCCTTCTAGGGGTAGTTTTTGGCCTCTGGGGCCTTTTCTGATGCAGGATTCTGATTCAGCATGGGATTATCATAGTCGGACTCACGGATCTCGGCCTTTTTTTTTATGGGGCTGTGTTATTTACCAAGAAAGAATATTTACGGCAAAAATGAGGACAGCAAACAATAGATAAAAACTTCAAAATTTAAAACATAAACATAACATAAAATCGAGAAAAAAAAAGATATACTTTAAAGCAATTGTTCAGGATTCCTAAGTTTTAAGAAAAATGGTATTTTAATACCACACAAATAATTATTTTTAAAAGTAGAGTTAAATTCGTTATACAATATAAATACAAGATACATTCTTTTAAAGCTGAACTACTCACTTTCCCTGAGTTTTAAAATAATAAATAATTAAAAAATGAATAAATATTTATTACTTTAAAATAAATAACAAAGTTAAATTGAACACACAACATATAAGATATTTTATAAAATTATTGTATAAACCAGGTCATAATAAAAATAAAACCTTGCACAATTTAATAAGTAATAATTCGCGGTAGTATATTTTAATAATATTTGTATTTTAATAATACGTTTTTAAAATCAAAATAAAATATTTGTCATAAACAAGAGATAAATTGGGTCAATAAAGATGAGTGTAAAGTTACAAATTGAAGCATAAAATATTTATCTAGATGTCGTTACATTTTGATAAACTCTAAAAATAAAATTCGGTAAAACCTAAACCTAATGTTTAATAAAAAAGGTTATACATATTTTAGGTACGATAAGATTGGTATATCATCTTTTTCTGCATGACAAAAAAAATAAAATAGCAATAGGTTAAGTGAAAAAGTAAAATGAGATTATCAAAAATTTGATGGTTTTCCATTTAATGTAAGATCCAGTTATCAATAATATTAAAATATATTACCGAAGCTGATAATTTTTTTTTTTAATGTTTAAGTACCGTTGGTGTCATGTTTTTAGATTTTCAACCCATTTTCTGCCTAGTATTGTTAATGTTCTCGATGTACCGAAACATGGAGGTATTTCATTTCACGGCACATTTTAGACAATGCGGTAGTGCCACTTCGGACGTTATACGAAGATGAACTACTTATTTTGAACCATTCATTAACTTATAGGTAGTGTTATCCAAATAGGACCTACAGTTTAACGCGGAATCCCAATTACACTTAACAGCACACGGTATTCACTGACAGTTACACATCCAGTTACTGACCATGCCTGGCGTTGTTATATTTTCTGATCTCACGAAAAGCAGTGTTTTAACCTGGGGGATCCATGTTGTGAATTTTATGTCTTAGGATACCAAAGAAATGAGTCCAAACTAAACTAAACTTTGCAAAAATAATATTTTGGGGAATATCTAGTTCCATATAGATTGTAAGAGAACACAATAACCAAATTCTATAAAGTAATTAGCTAAAAAAAGATCACCATTTAAATTATATAATTTAATAATATTTATTATTTCTTAAGCCCCTTATAGTAGACTAATTAGAGTACTATCAAATGTAGAGGTATCCGAATAAGTATGACGCAATTTACAAATGATGTAAACAGGAAGTAGATAGGAGGTTATAATTATTTTTCTTGTTCATTATTCTAAGATTAAAGTGGAAATTTTCCGACATTTATACTCATTAAAATACCTATTTTTGTATTCATCTTTTGATCAAAAATATTATTAATTAAAAATAAATACAAATACCCAATTAACTTTGCTTATTTTTAAAACTTAATAATAATAATCTGGAAAACAAAAAAGAATGAAGCAACAAAAAAGAACACACAAAGATTAAAAATAATCATTTTTGTTCTTACATTTTTTTTCCTATATTTTTAAGATCCTGAAACTAGATAATGTTAATATTTGTGCTATGGCGTTACCTTGGGCAGACAAGAAAACGCTAATTTTAAAAGGGGTTAATGTTAAAAATTTAGGTTCAATAATATTTCTACAGGGGCTCAATTTTTCTCGTCTTATGAGCCAAGGCTTTAGCTTTGGAAATAGTGAACTGTGTGTATAATAATATTTTTTATATGTTAGCGGCACAGTTTTATAAAGACCTACCTACATGAAAGATTCACTAAGTTGCTCTTGACACATTTAAGACTTTTAACTAGGTCTGGCCTGATGCACTTCTAAACAAACTTTCTTCGTACGGTCTTTTATGGATATTTTATGGCTTATGCTTCAAGAAGTTGGCTAGTTCAATTCCTTCTCTTGTGGCTTCCAACAAAGCAACGCAGAGTGACACTCTTACGCGTTCTTTTATAGTCTAACTTGAGAAGCCCCAAACTTTCCACTCTGTTCGTTTTTCATTCCTAAAGTGTCTAGATGATAGAAACTACTGCCCGCAGAAGTGTTTCCTTCTCTTTTAAATCTCCAAATATTTAAGTCCCGTTGTAATAAATTATCCTTTACCACACTTAAGATACCCATGGTACGTTAGTGCTTAGGCCTACAGCCCTCGTGAAGTGTTCCAAAATAAAAAAGAGTCACCAAACTTTCAACTGTCTTTGCTGCGTCTTTAAATAATTAGTTTTTTAAGTTTTGTGGTAATAAGCTACCTATTACTTCACTTAAGACAGCCATAGTGCAGGGTGGCCAGATAAGAATGCAAAGTATGGTATTGGAATTTTATGACTAAAGTAGCCAAAACAATACCGTAGAAAATATTTTCGGATTTCCAAGATGGTCGCTAGAGGGCGTAACCGCCATCTTAAACTTTTAAGTGATTTTCACTGAAATCTACCCAGTAAATGTTCCAAAAATATATGTTTTTTAAAAGCTAGCTTTACTCGAGTAACTTTTGTTTAATATTTTGTGGTGTATCTGTTAAAATAAAGTGGTGGGGGGTAATTCAATGTTTTTTTAAATAAACAGCTGTAACTCCCAAACGACTGAACGGATTTTAACAAACATGGTCTCGTTGGAAAAAACTTTTATTGTTTCATCAAATCCGTCTTATCTGTGATATGCCTAGTTCTTAGTAATGCCGATAGAGCGCGTTTTTTGATCTAATAACAGAAAATTGTAAAATTCTCTAAAATATTAAATGCAATAATATGACTTTTTTTTCATAAAAATGTAGTGAAATGATAGCAACCGTGTCTTGATATCTTATTCGTAGCCTGAAATATCGAAGAAAGAATATTTAGTCATCATATAATTTTAATAAGACGCTATAACACCGATATTTTTTGTTATTTATTTGTCTTTTTTCAAGGTTCAATGATAAAATGTCTTAATTTAATAATTTTTAAATAATTAAAATATTCTTTGTTAAAAAAAATAAAAAAAAAAAAAACGTAGGGGCATATTAATCAATGCATATAAAATGCAAGTGCAAGTCCGATTTGTGTTCGTTGCACACATAATTAAAGCGTTAAAACTATTAAAATGCCTTTTAAAAATGATGAAGCTGTCGATATGATTGCGGTATATTTTGAATGTCTTCAAAATGCGGCATTGGCTCAAAGGGTATACAGAGCTCGATATCCAAATCGGCGTTTACGCGATGCGAGAATTTTTCCGCGTTTAGTGCGAAATTTGCGTAATACTGGCAGCTTTCGACCTCAGTTGCGAAGACACTCGGCTAGAACAAGGGAAGACAAAATTATTAATGTCTTAGCATACGTGGAATTCAATCCCCACGTTAGTACGAGAGCAATGTCTCGCGCGTTGGGTATATCACGTACTACTATTCTAAACATTTTAAAGGATCACAGGTTAGTTTTTATGTCACAAAAAATACTACTTTACATATTTCGCAATGTGTTTCTTTCAAATTTTTAGACTGCGCCCATATCATATGGTTTTACATCAAGCCTTGAATCACGAAGACTTTGACCGACGGTTAGATTATTGTCATTGGATGTTGGGCATGATTAGGGAAAATAGAGAATTTTTATCCGAAATTCTTTGGACAGATGAGGCCACTTTTAGGAGTGATGGAAATATTAATTTGCATAATATGCATTATTGGTCTGACAACAATCCTCACTGATGGCGGGAGGTCCAACATCAAGGCCATTGGAGTCTCAATGTGTGGTGTGGCATTCTGGGCGGAACTATTATAGGTCCCTATTTCTTTGATCAACCACTAAATGGTGCCATATTTCTTGATCTTCTGGTAAACCAATTGCCTCTTTTATTAGAAGATATACCCCTGCAATTACGACAAAATATGTTTTTGCAACTAGACAGTTGCCCAGCACATTTCTCAAGAAATGTGCGAGAACATGTAGATTTAAGATATCAACAGATGTGGATTGGGCGAGGAAGTTATTTCCTTGGCCACCCCAATCCCCAGACCTCACCTGTTTGGACTTCTACCTATGGGGTCGGTTGAAAGATATTGTTTACCAAATTCAATCAACAACGAGGGACGACATGAAAATACGAATACAAGATGCCATTCACAGCCTGTCAAGAGCAGAAATTGAAGCTGCTGTAATGTCCACGCATAAGCGGCTCCAACAATGCATTTAGTGTGATGGAGGACAGTTCTAGCATTTAAGGAGGCATTAGTTTTATTTCAAAATCGGTAATTTTTTTATTATGCCCCTACGCGTTTTTTTTTTAATTTTTTGAACAATAAATATTTTAATTATTTAAAAATTATTAAATTAAGACATTTTATCATTGAACCTTGAAAAAAAAAACAAAAAATAACAATAAATATCAGTGTCATAGCGTCTTATTAAAAATTTTATGATAACTAAATATTCTTTCTTTGATATTTCAGGGCTACGAATAAGATATCGAAATACGGCACCCCCTTTGCTATCATTTCACTATTTTTATGAAAAAAATCATATTATTGCATTTAATTTTTAGAGAATTTTGCAATTTTCTGTTATTTAAAAAGGTTTTACTGCTCATAACACAGGTAAGACGGATTTGATGGAGCAATAAATGTTTTTTTTAAAGACAAGTTTGTTAAAATCCTTCGGGGTTTGGAGTTCCTTTTTTATTACGCCACAAAGTGTTAAACAAAATCTACTCGAGGAAAGCTGAGCTTTAAAAAGCATATATTTTTTGGTAACATTTACTGGGTAGATTGCAGTGAAAAATCACTTAAAAATTTTAAGATGGCGTTTACGCCCCCTAGCAACCATCTTGGAAATCTGAAAATATTTTCCACGGTATTCTTTTGGCCACTTTAGTCATAATTTTTTTTACTGCAAGTCTCTACGACGAATAGTTTCCAAAATACAGCACTTTGCATTCTTATCTGGCCACCCCACTTTAGTACTTTGACTTTAAGCCTTCAAGCCTATGCTAAGATAACAACGAGTGCTGCTATGATTACTATTTTCCTGTTTTTATCAAATTATTATAACTCTTAAGTCAACACATTTTTTAAAATATTTTTTCATATAATTCTTAAAAGGTATTAGGCGCCTCTGAGAAGACAGAAATTGTATTCACCTGTTTTATTACCCTAGTTATATAAGTCTTACACGGTTCGTGTGTCAGAACTTAATAGTCTCAAAATTTTCACCGGAAATAAATTTACTTTATCTGCATAAATTCAGGCATTCCTCACGTCAAAGAATGAAGTATTTCAAGCAAAGATATTTTACTTTGAGACATAAAAAAGGGACCTGAGTAATTTTTTGGCCAAAGATGAGGCATTTTGGTAGGTTTTTTTTTTTCCTGCTTTGATTTACTTGAAATTTTACAGAGGTAGGGAAAGCCCAAAATCAAAGTTTATATCAGCCGAGGTGTCTTTTTCCGGGGGGTGGTTGCCACCCCTCTTGGGGGGAAATTTTTTTTTACATTTTAATACAGAAATCCATAAAGAAAGTAATTTTAAGAAAAAAAGTTTTATACTTTTTTTTTTGTAAAACTAATATTTTTAAAGGGGTTTTTTTTAAAAAATGGGGGGTTTTTCCAATAACCCCCAAAAAAATGCATTTTATAAAAAAAAAATGTAACGGAAAATTTGGGGGATAAAAAAACTAGAAAAAATTTTTTTTTAAATTTTTTACAACCAATACAGACCGAGCTACTCCTTTTAAGGTTAGCTTTTGATGTCAAATTTTTTAAAGATTTAAAGTCAAATAGGGGGAAAAGTTTCATTTTTAAAGGGAAAAACATATAAGGTCTTTTTTAAAATTTTGTAATAAGATTTTTTTTTTTAAAAAAAAAAAAAATTTTTTTTGCATAAAAATTTTAGCGAGTTATGATAAAAATAGGTAGGCCCCCCTTTTTTTTTACGAAAAAAATCATTATAAACAACCCCCAATTTCCCTTTAATTAAAATAGATCTGTACCCTTCTGTGATTTTTTATATATGTTTTTATTAATACATTCTAAAGTTTAACCAAATTAAAATGCTTAATTTTAGAAAATTGGAGCTTAAAGTGAAAAACGATTTTCCCCAATTTCGTAAAAATAGCCATTTTTTCAAAATAACTTCAACAATACTGGAATACGAAAAAAATGCTAGGGTACCAAAATTATAGTTTTTTTAATAACAAAGACTTTTCATTACATATATTTTTTTTAAACAATAAATATTTGGCCGTTTAAAGCCTCTATTTACGACGAGCACCCCTTATTCTAGCCCTTTAAACTCATCCCATTTTAAAACTAAGGGATTAACAAGGATTTAATTTACATAGCCTTGTAGCTCATAAAAAACCCTACCAAATTATTTTTGAACAAACTTTCTATCATTAAAACTGAAGAAGATATGTTTAAAAAACCAATAAACTTTTTTTTTGAAAAAGTCGAATAGCCCACTTGGAGCAAATATTCTATAAAACCGGTATACTTTATACTTTTCCCGGGATAATTTTTGTATGCAATTCTCTTTCTTTTCCTATTTATATCTATTTATATTGGTTTATAAAATTGAATATTGTAAAGGGTGTTTTAAGGATTGAAAATTTGCAAAAAAATGAAATTGGTAATATTTCGGAGTAATATCTTAATTTTTAAGTCTTAAGCTATTAATTTTTTCGCATAAATCTTTTTTAATTAAGCTATAATAAGGATTGATTTATAAGGGTCGAAAAGTTGCGAAATGAAATTAGTACATATCTTAAGCAACAGCATTCTAAAATTAAATTACTATGGTAAATTAATCATTTTTTTTTAGGGTAAATACATATTTTTTTTAATATAGCTCTAACAAGGGTTGATTTTTGAGCGCTGAAATATTTTAAAATTGTATCCCAAAGCATAAAACAATCATTAATCAACTAATCCAAACCAAATTTTACCCATCTTAAGGTTTAAAATGTTAATCCATAAGTTTTGACAATTATGGGTAGTTTTCACCCTTAAAAAACAAACAGCAGGTTTTGCAATTTGTTAGGTTCAATTCCAGGACAATAATTATTTATCATCAAATCGTTTTAATTTGTCAAAAAAATGTTTTTTCGTAAATCTCATAAGGGGTGGTAATTTAAAGGTTGAGTTATGATAGTTAAATATTTATTATACCGTAAACTGTTCAAATATTTTTTTCTACAATAAAAGCGTTATTTAATAATTTTAAAATAAAAAAACATTTTTTTTTGAGTTTCGTTATTAAGGGTGATTTTTAAGGGTCGAAACGTTAAAATATAATGTTAGATACAACTCACAACATAAAAAGATTCATTCTACATATTTAGCTATGATTTTAATTTCCATAAGGTCTATTTCTATGGCTTTTTTAATTTTTTAGCATAAGGGGTGGTTTTTACCCCTAAAAATAAAAAGCACACCCTAAGCATATATAAACTTTGATCTAGTTCTGTTCAGCTACGCAGTGCCATAAATAAACTTCAAATATGTTATAAAACTTTCATTTTATTCGTTACCAACATTCGAAACCTCTTATTGGAACACCCTTTATAAGCAGGAATTACCAACGATTTTTAAATCTTTGTCAAATTTTTGAAATGTTTAAGCATATATAAACTTTGATCTAGAGGGTAAAAGCAGCTTAATTCCAATTTTTCATAAAAATTGAAACTGTACAAAAAAATCCGGAGGTCAAACAGCTTTTTTCTCCCCATCCACTGTACTATTTCCTTTTTAGACAATGCTACAAAAAAAGTATGTGTAATCGATTTTTTTTTAAACTGTTCTAAACAGGTGCTTAAGTGTTTGAACACACGCTGTCATACCCAACTGGTTTCGGAAAATTTCCCCTTCCCCAAATTGTTGGGAGATCCTTAGAAAAGGGGGGATTCCAAAAAGGTTTGAATGTTTTTTTTTGCTACTCTTCTTATCTCAATTTTTTTTTAATTGGATTTTATTGCTTTTGGGGAATTAGTAAAATTTTTAACAATGGAGCGCTATCTGTGGGGAAAAAGTTTTACATTTAAAAACGTATTTTAAAAATGGGTCTTCTGAGCCACATATCGGCAAATTTCGGGATTATTTTTTGGGGTACACAATCGTCCCCCGAAGCAACTATTCGCAAAATAGTGCATAAATTTGAAACTACCGGATCGGGCAAGATATTAAAAAAAAAAGGGGAACGTCCAGCTCGTTCCGGGAGAATATTCAGGCTGTTCGGGAAATGTGGTGAAAATCCACAAATGTCTGTTGAAAGACATTCACAACATTTGGGATCGGCAGAATTTCAACGTGGCGGATTTTGAAAAAAAATTTGGTCTGCATCCTTATAAAATTCAAAATGCTCAAGAGCTAAAGCCACACGATCATCGACAACGTCGTGTTTTTTAAATTGGATCCTACGGAAGGCAAGGACTAATTTTTCAATAAAATCATTGTTAGTGTCGAGGCTCACTTCCATTTAAACGGTTGCGTAAATAAAAAAAAATTGTCGTATTGGGGCAATAAAAATCCTAAACAGATTCACGAAAACCCAAAGCATGCCCAACGTGTAACAGTTTGGTGGGTTTTTTTGGGCGGGAGTAAAATTTGGGTCCGTATTTTTTTTGAAAATGAAGACGAACAAGCTGTTACAGTAAACGGAGAGCGATACCGAACGATGTTTGGGTGTTTTTTTTGGGATGAATAATGGAGATGGATGTGAAAATATGGTTCCAAAAAAATGGGGCGACATGCCATACAGCCGAGAAACATTGGATTTATTGGTACACGGTTTGAAAGGAGGATTTCTCAAGGAACGGGGACGTAAATTGGCCCCAAGATCTTGCGACTTACGCCGCTTATTATTTTTGGGGCTATATAAAAGGGGAAACACAAAAAATCCCCAACCATTCAAAATTGAAACAAGAAATTACACGAATGTTTCTGACATAACTCCGAAATGTGTTTAAAAAAATGGAAAATTTCAACAAAAGAATTTGGCTGGTTCCAAAGGGTGGTCATTTAGCAGATATTGTATTCCACGTATAATTGTACACTGTTAGCTACGCAGTGCCTAAAAAACTTCAAATATGTTATAAAAAAAATTTTATTTTATTGTTACCAATATTCGAAACCTCTTATTGGAACACCCCTTTTTAAAGCAGGAATTCCAAGATTTTTTTTAAATCTTTGCCAAATTTTTGAAATGTTTATCAGCCATTCTTATGATTACATACTAATAAATCCGTCATTCTTACTGCTTAATACCGCTAACCACCTCTGTTTAGCTTGTGATTTGGGTAAGGCCGCTCAACATTAGAACAAAATTATTTTTTAAAAGAAAACCGATTAATTTTTAAAAATTTTTTTTTATAAATCTTATAATTTAAAATTTTTTAAAGGGTTTAGAAAGAAAATTTACCGAGACACCTTTATATAAAGAAGCATTTCTTTGTTAAATATTTGAATTGTCTTTAAAATATAAAAGTCACCAAAGTACACTTTTTTTTTAAGTAAAGTAAAAAATAAAATTAACGAATGTTGTTGTTTAAAAAATAGACTTACTTAAGATAATAAACTGAATACTTCATGTAAAAGTTCAACCTGTTTATGAGCTCTTCTTTAATAATTAAACAACTTTTTACGGTTTCCATGTATCAAAGGTTGGAAGACTTTTTTTCTAAATTAAATAATAATAAAATTTTTAGTAGCAGCCCAGGTAATTTTTTTTAATTAAAAAAGTTGACTTTAGTAAAATTATTGTTAGTCGGATAGATGCATACGTTTAATTCGTAATTAAGCGATATATGACACACACTTTCTTAACAATCATACTTAAGTTAAAAATAAATTAGTTCTTTAATTTGTAATAATTTTTAATTTTTAAATTTTTAATAATTAATTAATTCCCCGTTGTAACATTTTTATTTAGGTAGGTAAAAACTCTAATTTGGTATGTCGATTTTTGACATAAATATACATTGTTTAATGTATACATTTGTTTTGTATTACTTCCAAAAAGTACCAGACTTTCAAAAAAATGGGACTACCGGTATATTTTTTTTATTTTATTAGGGAAGACAATATGAATACAATAACCCTTTACATTTAAATTTTGGGGGTTTTAAAATTTAAAAAGACGGTATATTCCGGGCAATACGAAAGTAATTTTAAAAAAATGAACAGGTGGACAAGATATTTAAGTTAAAACGGACCTAATAATTTTTTTTTTTTTATCCAAAAATAAAACTTTGAAAAAACCCCTTTGGAAACACCCCTTTTTTGTGTTAAAATTTAATTTTAGCAAAGTCTTTAAAAGGTTAATCTTAAGACTTCAACAATGACCCTGGTCTGGCAAGTAGTCCAAAAGTGTTTTCTTATAAATAAATTTTAAAGGGAAAAAGAACAAATTTACTTTCCGAAGTATTCTAAAAGTTTCTAACTGAATCCGATACGGTATAAAATCCAAAATCATTTGCATGAAAAGTAACAGAGACCCTTAATTAATTTTTACAAACCACAGTGAAATAGAGAACAAAGGAATGCGTGTCATTAAATTTCTCAGCGTTTAGATTTCCATAATGTCACTATTCATGTTTTTTTTGTTTTTACGAACAGCTATTTAATAGATTTTATTGCATATGGATGTTTTTTACCAGGTTTATAGTAAAGGGCTTTTAAAATATATCTTGGGAACATAGTTAAATTTTATTTTCCTATTAATTTACAAGAAATATTGCAGAATTTAGTTGTCACATGATTACACACTATTTTAAAATTTATGTTTCTTTTTTTATTATTTATAAAGTTTCCTCGATAAAATTAATTAAAAAGTTTACTAAAACTAAAGTAATAATTAAATTTAAAATTAATGAAATTTTGTTATAACAATTTTAAATGTTCTGAAAGTTTTTTCTTTAACGGAATCTATACCCTGAGACCAGGAACGAAGCGGTCCTATCTGCTGGTACGCAAAGAAGCTTTTTTTAATACATGAATTTGCCTTAACAATACAGAATATATCTTAAATTTTTGATACCACAACACAAGTTTAATCTCTATCAACAAAAAGTAATTAAAAGTCGTGGAAATAACAAAAAAAAATGATTTTATTTACAACCATGCATGTAATAATGACATTTCACCTATCTTTGAAAGGGGGAAAAGGTCACGTTTTTTGACTTCTACTTTCCCCCCGGGGTTGGAAAAAAGTGAGCACTTTCCCCCCGGGTTTGGGAAAAAGTTTTTTTTTGTAATTTCATTGAATATTGATATTTCAAAATGGTATAGTGACACATGAACATACGCATTCTAATAATAATATTCTAGAATTTCTGGTGGAGTAGCAGCAAACTCAAATTCCTCATCTGATAACATTTTTTTTGGATTTGCAAAATTTAAAAAACAAATTACTATTAAAATTTTTAAAAGCGTCTATCTTACACTGTATGTATTGACACTTTGACAACCCGTTACCATGACAACGATACAAATTGCGAAGCACGGCCGCCTAATAAAATTATTACCGGATTGTGGTTGTAAATAAAATAGTCTACAAACCTCGGTGGAAAGTTTAATTTCTGTCTCGAGAAGTATAGTAGACCTCGGCTGCACCTTGGTCTACTAACGCATATCTCGAGAGAAATGAAACACTTTCCACCTGGGTATGTAATATACTATTTTTTGGCATAAAACTCATCCTAGTCATTTTTATAGATTTTAGTAATTGTTACTTCTCCAAGTGGGTAAACCTAAGGAAAAATGTTTGGGCCTACTAATTCCTTATTTATTACGATGATACTTAATTTTGCTTTAATATAATGAAAAAAAAAAAATACTATAATTATTGTATCCCTAGTTATTCATATAATTTATTTTATTTTTCCCGGGAAAATTTTTTAAACCCCCAAATTAGATAGATATTTTTTTGCCTGCTATTCACAAAAGATTTTTTAGGTCGAAGTGAAGGAGGGCTACACTAGAGCCGAGCGAACCCGTTCATTACACTACCTGATTGCTACAACATGCCAAAAAAGGCAAATTGCGGTTCTCTTCGAAATGCTACTTGCTTTTTAATACCTTCTATAAATCAGCTGTATCGATCTGTTTTTATATAAAATATTTTCTAAAGCTCTAAATAAAATTTTAAAAACCCTTGCTAAATTCACGGGTTCGTAAATTAAGTCATTTTTAGTCCTAACACGTTATCTTCCTACTTTGCAATGAATAGTTATGCGAAATAATAACTCACGCCTAAATACATATATTTGAGTCTTTTAGGAGCAGCTAAATATCTGTCCCTCGGGGGACGTACCCTGAATTTTGTATAAGGAAGAAAATCCCAACAAAAGGAAAAAACAATTTGTCAAGTTAATTGCTTCAAAGGTTTTTTTTGGCGAAAAGGTATAATTGGAACATTATTTGAAGAGATTATCATCCATTATCTTCGACAGATATTTACCTTTTACTTATACAGGGTGTTTTAATAAAATTGTATTAAACCTAGACAGAGCTGTCGCAAGTACTTTTAAAAAGTAATACAATTACAATTACCAATTACTCTTCTAAGTAGTTGTAAATAACGATTACCAATTACTAGCATGTTTGTTAAACGTACTTCATTTATCAATTAAAACGGTGATGGTAAGTATCAATCGAAAATACTAAAGCGCGGAGGCGGCGTTCACCGGATTCAAAGCAGCCCGCCGTGTTTTAAGTTGCTCTTTCTGGCTGGCCAAAATTCCGGCAGTTTTTCCATAAAGAAAAGTAATTGAATTTTTTGTAGTATTTCAATTATTTATAAGGTAACTAAAAATTTAAATTTATAATTTAAATTTTAAATTCTTTTTTTAAGTAATCGAATTACTTTCTAAGTAATTGAATTACTTGGGATTCGTGAAAATCAATTACCAATTACGATTACATTATTCTATTAATTAAAAATCCAAATACAAATACCTTTTCCGGAAAGTAATAGAATTAAAGTAATCCAATTACTGAGAAGTAATTGAATACGATTTTTTAATTATTTTAATTCAATTATCGACAGCTCTGAACCTAGGGAGTAGATCTCGTAAGTATCGGATTTTAAGGTGTTTGACGCATTTATCAAAACTTCTGCATCCAACTGCACTGGACAATTTTTGGTAAATTTTAAATTATTATTTCTCTTTAAAGAATAATAAATTAATAGTAAAAAAAACAAGCTTTTATTCACATGTACTAAAAAAAAGAAAATAATGCTTAAATTAGATCAAACCCATCAGTTTTTTTACATTACACAATTAATATGATATAAAAGCTTGTCGCAAGATTTACCTATTTTATAAGAAAACATTTTTTTTTTCTTAGAATTATTTATGTCAAAATTAAATTACAAATTTCATTCTTGTTTATCTACCGGGGTTAATCTCGCGACAACCTTTATATCATATAAATTGATGGATTTAAGTATATTTAAAGATTATTTCCCTTTTTTAAATATTTGGGGTGGGATTATTTTATTTTTCATATTCTTCTAAGCAAATCCTTTTATTTGATACCCATATCAGAAAAGTGCATTCAAAATAACTAATCCGCCATATTGCATTTAGAGTGACTTGAGTATTTTTATTTTTTGTATTCTTCTCAGCAAACCCTTTTATTTGATACCCAATATCATGGGAGTGTACAAAAAAATAGCTAGTCCGCCATATGGGATGTAAAATGACGTCACTTTACTAGCCATGCATTGTCGTCAAAATTAAACGTGTATGCAAAATTTCAGCCTAATCAGTTAAGGATAACTGCTTTAAAATTTAGTTGCAAGATTTTACCCGAAGGAACATACAACAAACTTTTCAAATTAAAAAAAAAATGGAAAAACTTTTATTCCAATTTTTAAAATTTGTTTTTGTTTTTTTTTTACAGAATATAAAAGAAGAATTTTCTTCCCAAAATTTTGATATGTGCTTAGTTTTTAATTCACAGGGTGTCCGGAAATAACGTTCGAATAATTTTAGGAGTGATTCTATTTGTTAAATTATGAAGAAAAGTTTATATCAACAAAGGTCCGCAAATGCGTCATAAGGTCGCTATGGCGATTCAAAGATGGCACCGGGATATAGGTTTTATTTTATATTTTTGAAACCGTTTCAGATAGTCATCTGAGTTTTGGCATATGAATTGCGTGCCGACAGGGGAGGCTTCGATTTAATTTATTTACATTTTTATTAAACTTCATATTTTTGCAGTTTTCTGTAGAAATAACATAAAAAAGGTATTCTTGTTGTAAACTTGTCAGGCTAGCCGTTTTCAAGAAAACACTCTTCAAAGAAAATAGTGAGTGCATGGTCGCCCAAGCAAAAGAGTATTTCGGCATTTTTGAAAGGCGAAAACAATATTTTTTTTTATTACACTGTTATTAACACAATTATAATCAAATAAACTTTATTTTTGAACCTTATGTTAAAATCTTTTGCTGTAGAAATAGGGCGTTTAATGAAAATGTGATCAAATTAAAGGCCCTCCCTCTCGGTACGCCCCTGATTAAAATAATAATATAGCAAAAACACTGAAAAGTGCCTACTATTCAAAGCAATTCATATACCAAAACTCAGATGACCATCTGAAACGCTTCCAGAGATATAAAATAGAACCTATATGCCGGTGCCATCTTTGAATAGCCATAGCGACCTTATGACGCATTTGCGGACCTATGTTGATATGAACTTTTCTTCATAATTTAACATGTAGAATTATCCCCTAAATTATTTAAACGGTATTTTCGGACACTCTGTATAACTGTTTTCTCAAATATTTTTTTTGTTAAGTATTGTGCTTCGGTATTTAACGGTCTGTAGCAGCAGTTAATTTTTTCAGGTGATTTTTAAATATTTATAAGTATCTTTTGCATAGTCAGTTGAAAGTTTATTTTAGAAAAATTTATTAACGAGTCAGTAGCGCCGGAAAAGCCATTATTACTTTAGTTTTGGTTAGTTCCGGTTAAGGTTTTAAAAAATATATTAACATGCGAATTTTCTGTCTATAGTTTCTAAACACAAAAACGCATAACTGTCTGGAGAGTAGCAGGGCTAAACAGATACTTTTAATCTTTAACAGAGCAATATTTTTATAAAAAAGAAACTATTGTTAAAGCGACAGATCATTTTGCTGGGACATTCTACCTGTTAGGTGATCAAGAACGTAATACATAAGAGAGAGTGTATATCGGCCGCTGTCTCAGCTGAAAGACGTTGCGGTTTAGGCTAGTGGGTATTAATACAAGAAGAATTAATTCAGTCACCAAAGAATACATGAATAAATATTTAATTTACTGACTCATATTAGGTATAAAAAATAAGTACAATTTACTACAACCTTTTTTATTCACACGTAAATGGATGATTTAAATAAGTTCATATTTTTCTTAAGTCATGATTTGGCTCGAGGTAATTGCATCCTTTTTTCTTTCAGCTGAGACACCGACCGATATACGCTCTCTCTTACGCCCAACCCCTCCCTCCCGCTCTTTACTCGCACCTATGCATTATGTTCTTAATCACCTGGCAGGTAGAATTTTAGCGAAATGATCTGTCTATTTGACAGTAGTTCCCTTTTTATATAACATATGGTTCCGTTTAAATCTCAAAGTAACGGTTTAGCCGCTACTCTTTAGTCAGGTTTGCGCTTTTATTAGCTTGACATGTATGTATCTATGTAACGGAACCTTTTTACCAATCTCAAGATGTCTGAATAACTTGAAAATTTGTATAGGGGTCAAGAGCCGATGACAATACAATTATTTTATAACTTCGTTCTAATGTCCTGACTATGATCATCAAAATATAAAACAAATAAAATAAGACTTTTTTAATATGACAATACTTAGGCATTCGTCAAGGCCAAAATAGCGCAAAACCTTGGCTCCTTGCGAAAAAAAGAATTATTTTTGTAAAGGACTTTCGCTGACCTTTATGTTGGGTTATCTATGGGTTTTCCCTTTCCATATGAAATTTTGTTATGCTCCGTTGGCATAATAGATTTATTGAAATATAAGATACTTAAATCAAGGCTATCCGTTGGCCATAATAGATATATTGACAAATATAAGATATACCTAAATCAAGGCTTTTGATTAAGACTACTTTTGATGTTGTTTTAAGACTAAAAAATAATAAAATAAAACATGCCCTTATAGCAAACCGAAGTAAAAAGTAGAAAATAATTTTTAAGTATATATAGTTTATGTTACAGTGATAGAAAGTCCAATAATTAATTAGGACCAATTAATTTGGAATAAGACTTAAATAAAAATAAGGTAAACAAAATAATTTAATTATAGTAAATAGGTGTGGGGCGCAATTTACTATATTTTTATAATAACTCTAAAGGTTCGCGCCCATTAGCGCGACGAGGCGCGACGCGGTGCCACGCGATTAAATGCATCAGGGATAGTTTACATGTAATTAAATTGAATCCTGCCCATCTACGCAATGCGACGCGGCGCGACGCAAAGCGACACGACGCGACAGCTCGAAACAAATCGGAAGAGCAAGCAAGCGACAATGTTTTTAAATTAATCTAAATAAAAAAGTTGTTTAGTGGATTCTGATTTTAAGGTATGTGAAAGCAACTTTTTTTTTTGGTGTTCTATAGACGTCTGTATTAAACTGAGAAGTTCAAAAAACTTTTCTTCCGACATGCGAAAGTATTTCAAAAATGTTCTTGCATCTTTTCTCAAATCTGGATAAGTGATGGAATACTCCACACGCATTTATCTTTCCATTAATTTTATGGACCCAAACTCTTCTTTTCTTTTTTCCCAACGTTGTGCGATAAATATTTTCTGAGATACAGCCGGCGTCCCTTCTTATTCGGACACCCGGTACAAGTTTTGATAGTGCCTTAAATACCCCCTCTAAAATGTCTAGCAGCTCCCCGGAACAACCCGTCCAATTAATCAATTTGAAAGTGACAATCGATCTCACGCAAAGAATAAAAGTTACACAACATCATCAACTCTTTTATAACAGATGCATTCGAAATAGATCGCACATGTCGAAATCTTTTTAAAATATCTTACTGACAGACCAAAAATAGCACAAATCCTAAAATATATTTTTGCGTTTTATTACACGGCTGATCTCGAACGTATTCACCCCATAAATGCAACTCTAACGGTAGCTATTCCTCTAAAAATAGATCCAAAGAAGTAGTACATATGACTGATACAAAATTGAAAATCTATAAGGACTCTCGTTGAAGTTAAGATTTTCATTATTTCCTTAAAAGCAATTTTAAATCTTTTTAAGAATGTAATTATCTAGGTCGTCTAAACCCATGCTCTATCCTTTTAATATTATGGTTTTAATTTTTTTAACGTTTGATTTTTAACCGAAGCTCATTATTTGTTTTTGGGTGGTTGCGAGTCGAAGGCATGTTTTTGCTGGAAACCCTTTTAAAAATGTATATAAAAAGAATCGAGATATGCTCTTTCTCAAACATTTGAAAACTTCTAAAAAGGTAAAAAAAAATAAAAATCAATTTTCCTCTGCTATAATTGCTTTTAACTTTGTAAGTTTGGTCGTACAGAAAAATTAAAGGAGAAAAAGTTTTTTTATTTAATTTGCTATAAGATAGGATTGGTTAGAAATCGCAAAATGCATTACAACTGTTGCAAAAAGATGTAGATGTTTGTAAGGGCTCCATATTCGGCCAAAAAAAACATCATACTATGATGAAACAACATGTTAAATTTTGTCAAGTTTGGTTTCATAGTTTTGTATAAAAATTTTGCAATTTAATTTTGTTTGATAAAAATAATGACAACTTAAATTGAGTAGAGTTTAGAATACTAAACTTAAACATTTGATTTATTTTCATATATACTAGAGACCTCAAGCTGTCAAGGTTTTTTTCTTATAAATGAAACTCAGATCCTTGAGGCGTCCTCAGCAATTGTTTAAACTTAAAAAAAATCACCCTTTCCATGAATTTTCAATGAAAAATTTTACTGAAAACATTATTTGCAAGTACCCGAAAAGACGCTTCTTTTAATACATCAAAATCGTCAATCGGTCAATTTGTTGTCGAGACACAGGCTACCAAAATTGAGCGGCGTTTACGGCGAATCCCTAAACAATATAAGATACTAACTTATATACAGGGTTTTTCCGTATATTTTGGGGCACCACCATAGCTTTTATTTTAAGAGTTAGAAGAAACTTTAAATTACAAGAGATGAAGTAATTTTACTGAAACGTCAGAATTTGTCATCAGATAAAACAAAAGAGCACCAGGTTTAGTTTTTTTAAGTGGAACACCCTGTATATATTTTTTTTTGGCTTCCTCACTTTATTTTATTATATATATATATATATATATATATATATATATATATATATATATATATATATATATATATATATATATATATATATATATATATATATATATATATATATATATATATATATATATATAAAAAAATCAAAGAAAAATGAGGAAAAAAAAAATTAAAATTCCAAAAAAAAAAACTAAACTTGTGCTCTTTGTTTATCTGATGACAAATTCGGACGTTTCAGTAAATTTTTAGTATTTAAGTTTCTTCAAACTTTTAAAATAAAAGCAAATGTGTCCCCCAAAAAAAATAGGAAAAACCCTGTATATATAGTATCTTATATTGTTTGGGGGTCGCCAAAACGCTAAATTTTTTTTGTACTGGTCTCAAAAATTGGAAAACATTTTTTTTTAAATTTAAAAAGAAGCGTCTTTTCGGGTCCCCCAAAAATTTTTTTTCAAAAAATTTTTTCATTGAAATCGGGGAAAAAATTGATTTTTAATTTTAAAAAATAATTGGGAGGACTTTTAAAGGATCTAGTTTCTTTTTATAAGAAAAAAAAACCTTGATTCTAGTATAGAAAATAAATCAAATGTTTAAGTTTAGTATTCCTATTTAGTTGTCATTATTTACCCACATAAATTGCAAAATTTTATCCCAAGCCAACGAAAAAAATTTAAATGTTGTTTCATCATAGTATATTTTTTTGGGGAATAGGGAAATTTAAACGTCTCCCATCTTTTGCCAGTTGTTGCAATTTGGATTTCTAAAATCTTCATAAAAAAAAATTAAAAAAAAACTTTTCTCCTTTATTTTTTCGTCGACAAACTACAAGTTAAAGAAATTTTATAGCGGAGGAAAGGATTTTTAACTTTTGTATCGTATCAAATGTTTGAAAATATCTCGATTCTTTTAAATTTTTTTACAAAATTTCCAACGCGACCCAACCCAAAAAACAAGGGAGCTTCGGTTAAAAATCAAACGTTAAAAAATTAAAACCATAAAATTAAAGGGATAGAGCATGGAGTTTAAGAGATTTAAAATTGCTTTTGAGAAATAATGAAAATCTTAACTTCAACATTTTAATTTTTATCGATTTTATATTCGGATCTAGAGGAATAGCGTTAGAGATTATGAAATTCGAATCACCAACAAAACGAAAAATAAAATTTTTAGGATTTGGAAATTTTTGGTCTGTCAGTAAGATATTTTAAAAGATTTATCTTTCAGAAAAAAGAGTTGATGATGTTGTGTAATCCTATTCTTTGCGTAGATCGATTCTAAAATGATTAATTGTGTTAGTCAGGGGGTATTTAAGGCACTATCTTTCGGTGTCAAATAAAAAGGACCCGTTATCTCAGAAAATATTTATCGCACAACGTTGAAAAAGAAAAGAAAGTTGTCCATATAATGGAAAGATAAATGCGTGTGGGGCTTATCAGATTTGAAAAGATGCAAGAATTGAATACTTTCGAATCGGAAAAAAGTTTTTTGAACTCTAAATTAACGTCTATAAATTGTTTTTTGAATATTAAAGGGGGAATCCACTAAAAACTTTTTATTTAGATTAATTTAAAAAACATTGTCGCTTTTGCTTTTGTTTTTTTTCGGATCGTGTCGCTTGCGTCGCGCCGCGTCGTTGTAAAATTGCAGATTATTTAATTATGTAAACTATCCTGATGCTTTAATCGCGTGGCACTTCTCATGCCCCAATGGGGCGAACCTTAAGGGTTTTTATAAAATATAGTAAATTGCGCCCACCTATTTCTATATTTTTATATTTTTATTTAAGTCTTATTCCGGTCTAATTAATTATTGGACTTTTTTATCACTGTCTCTGGGTCACTTTCGGTTTGCTATAAAAAAAAAATTTTTATTTTTTTATTTTTTAGTCTTAAAAAAATAAAAAAATGTCTAAAACAAAAGCCTGATTTAGATATATATGTAAAACAATTCAAAGCATTTAAGTATCTTTGCCAATAAATTTTATTATGGCCAACGAGCATAACAAAATTTCATATGAAAAGGAAAACCCCATAGATACCCAACATAAAAAAAGGGGAAAAAACTTTTTTTTTTAAAAAAAAATTCTTTTTTTTGCAAAACAAGCGTTTTGCTATTTTTGACAATCAAAAAATTTTTTAAAATTAAAAAAGTCTTATTTTATTTGTTTTTTTATTTTGATGATCATAGTGGAAAATAGAAGAAGTTATAAAATGGTGTCATCTTGACTATAAAAATTCTTAAAACATCTTGAGATTATTTCCGTTACATAGATACATACATGTCAAGCTAAAAAAGCGCAAACCTGACTAAAAAAGCGGGCTTTTAAACGAAAAAAAGTTTAAACGGACCATATTTTATTTCAAAGATACTGTCAAATAGGAATCATTTCGCTAGGACATTCTACCTCCGGGTGATTAGAACATAATGCATAGGTGCGTCGAGATTAAAGTGTGAAATATATCGGTCGTGTCTCGCTTGAAAGACGTAGCGATGCAGAATCAGTGACTTAAAGATATGAATCTTTTTTTTAAATCATCCATTTACGTGTGAATAAAAAAGGTTTAAATGCCCCTTATTTTTATATAAATATGAGTCAGTAAATTAAATATTATTCATGTATTCTTTTTTGACTGGGAATATTTTTTGTATTAATACCCACTAGCCTAAACCGGCGTCTTCAGCTGAGACGGGGGCTGTTTTACCTTTCCTTAAAATTTTTACGTTCTTGATCCCTCAGGTAAAAATGTTCAGCAAATGATCTGTCGCTTTAACAATAGTTTTTTATAAATATTGCTCTGTTAAAAAATTAAAGTATCTGTTTAGCCTGCTATCTTAGAAATTATGCGTTTTTTGTTTAAAAACTAGACGAAAATTCATGTTAAATTAAAAACTTATTGATAAAATAGTAACAAATAGGTAGAGATTCTTTGAGCATATAGGCTCCCTAATAAACTAAAAAGAAATATTAAAAGTCCCGTTAGGTATGAATACCAACCTTGGTTGGTTTAAAATTACGAGGCCTCCAAGTAAATGGATAACCCTGGGTCCAGCCAATCCGATCTCGAAACTATACCTTTTTGTTACTGTTTATAACAAGGCTCAAGAAGTTAATTATTATATTGCAGTTTGGGTGAAAATACTGCATTTCCCCATTTTTTAATCACGTTTTCAGTCGTGCTGCACGTCGCCTACTTGGAATTGGCAAAGAGCTCATTCGAAATTCACATATCCGTGAACTAATGAGAAGCCATTTTTCATTAAGTGTGTTGTGTAAAGCAACTTCTGAATGTTTTTGCGTAATACACCTACATGACGCACAATAACATCTTAACCTGTTGATACTAAAATTGGTTGTTTTAAAATTACTTGACGAGATGGCGCTAGTTGCTTCTTACGCTCAGTTGTATTAAATTACGATTGTTCTTAAGCTGGCTGCTTTGCAGTCAAGGGTGTCTACGGCCTACATTCGATGTGACCATCCCCAACAAGGGTGAAACACGTGTAATCGGATTGGCTGGACCCGGGGTTATCGTAATTTTAAACCAACCAAGGTTAGTATTCATACCTAACGGGACTTTTAATCTTTCTTTTTAGTTCATTAGGGTTTGGGTTTTTTTTAAGCGAGAAATTTAAATTTGTCCATATTTTTGATGTTCCTAATAGAGGGCGCCAGCTACGGCCTACCCCACTTGTTTAAGATAACATTATTTTTTTTAAGCTTAGTATATTGACCTATTTATTAAAAAAGAAGTTACTATATTTCCCGCTGCGTCAAAAATGTATACCTCATTTAGGTCTCTAGGGGCAACTGTTTTCGAGATAAACGCACTTTAAAGGACCCCGCAATTTTCTTAGGAAAATGGGTTTCGGCCAATTGTTTTTAAACTTTGCAAAGTAATAGTTTTCAACACGCTGATTAAAAGTCTCCACGGGTACAAAACCCAAAAATGCCTCTAACCCTCCCAAAATCACCCTTAAAGGTCACTGTGGATTTAGAGACCTTTGAGGGTGATTTTGGGAGGGTTAGAGGGGTTTTCGGGTTTTGTGCCCCTAGAGACTTTTGATCAGCAGGTTGAAAACTATTACTTTGCAAAGTTTGAAAACAATTGGCCAAAACCCATTTTCCGTAGGAAAATTGCGGGGTCCTATATATGCTATAAGTGCGTTTATCTCGACCACAGTTGCTCCTAGAGACCTAAATAAAAACCTAAAAAAAAGTTAAGAAATTGTATAAAGAATTATTGCCCCCAGCAATTATTCATAACTTTAATCAATTAAAATTGAGTTACAAAGTTTTTGTGCGAAGTAACACCATTACACGCATCTCAACCAAATTCGGAATGATGTTTTACCATAGCATGACGTTTTATCTGGCCAAATATGGAGGTCCTTAGAGAAAACAAAGCGTCCAAGAGACCCATGCAAAAAACTACATTTTTTGCCTCGTTTTTTTGTTTATTGCTATTTTGCAACAAGCCTTATTGCACATATGTTCTAATGTTTTGTGGCGGATTCATGTTTCAGTATGTTTTCTTCGGAATAACTCGCCTTACAGTTTTTTATAAAATGGGACCACTTCGGTCCAGGTCCCGGGGTATAACGAACTGAGCCTGCTAAGACCTATTGACCCATATAAAACAAATCAAAAATCTGTCAGCACGCATTTGATAACAACCACGTAATAAACCGGAATGCTTCTAGTATTTCAGTAAAGAAAACTTGTTCAAAAAAACGTAAAATAAAAAAAGTGAATCAATATCTGTTAATTTAAATAATACATGGTTACCTATGCTTGATGCAAAAGTAATTTCAGGTAAACTTAAAACCAATTAATACACCACATTGCGTTTTCAGGACCTTTTTAAAAGGCAGCATATCTGGATTTCTGTTACATACCGGGTGGTGCATCGCCAGACTGGCCATAGGGAATCCCATGTAAATTTTGATACATTGAAATATTGGCTCCCCTATTGAATTTACAACAAAATTGTATTAGACTATTTTGAAGACGTTGATAAGATTAGCTCACATTCTAAATTTATTTTTTTTTCTGATAAGGCAATTAAAAGTTATTTAAGAAAAACTATTTGTAAAATCGTTGCATACCTGCTACATACTTATGAATCCTTTGCTCTTAAAATTTTCTATTGTCGAGTTGGGGGATTCATCAACATGCTACCAGATTACAAACTTCAAACTAAATGACCAACACCAAGTATAATTGAACTAACTAGATTATGATTATCTACTAATGAATCCACCAGTTATGAATAAAATGTCTTGTTAACTTTTTAATTGACGTTTTACTTTGTATTAGTTATTTCAAAATGTTTTACAGTATTGCAGAGAAAATAACAATGAATAAATGGTATTACATGGAAAATAGTTATCGAAGAGTATCCGACATGTTCTCTACGTTTTTTCCTGACAGACACATTCCAAGTAAGACAACAGTTCAAAATATCGTTCATAAGTTTGAGACAAAAGGTACTGTTATTAATAAATGCAACTGCTTAGAGCGAAATAATAATGTACTCGATGGAACAGCTCAAGACAATAATGCCAATTTAGATTTTTTACTTCATGTAGAAGAAAATAAAGGAATTAGCACCAGGCTTCTTGGCAAAGTTGTAGGAAAGGATCACAGGTCAGTACTACGCAAATTAAAGAAATATAAATATCATCCGTGCAAATATCAGACATCAGGAATTAAGGGAAGCGATGAGATCCGAAGAGCGGATTTTTGCTTTGAAGTTATGGAAATGGCGAATAACGATAGGACTTCTTATGCAATATTTGTTTTAGTGACGAATGCACCTTCACATTAAACAATGAATCAAACGTTCAAAACATCAGATACTAGAGCAAAGAAAATGAATACAGATTTGTATCTACAAGGACTCAATACCCTCAAAAGGTAAACGTTTGGGCGGGTATATTTAGACATCGGATTATTGGACTTTTTTCTTGAATCACAATTTGGGAACAGAAACTTTTTTAGAACTATTACAAAATCAAGTGGGGCCGGCATTGGAAGAAGTTGCACCTGACAATTAAGACATTTGGTTTCAATGGATCCCAGAATAAGTAAGGGAATATGTTCAAAATGTTTTCAATGGACTCACTATAGGATCAAATTACACCATAAATTTTCGCCCAACGACTTCTTCCTTTGGGGTCATATCAAAAATGTTATTTATACAAATTTGAGTTATCAAAATTTAGAAGATTTAAAAGTTTCAATTTCAGCGATTGACTATCGGCATTTCAACTTCATATTTTAAGAACTGAATTTTATAACCGTTTAGGATATTGCTTAGCAGTTTGTTTCAATGTGTTGTGTTAAAACGTATTTTTAGACAGTTTTTAAGTGTGTTTTTCACCTTCTTATAAAAGTGTTCAATTATGTAAAATCTCA
>JAHBCN010005818.1:0-52757 GCA_019359885.1 Listronotus oregonensis | reverse complement strand
TAAAAATTTTCGAATTGCTAGATGGCAAATTAAACTGAAAACTACATTATAAAAAACCTTATAAAAAACACAAACTAATAAAACAATTTAAAAAAATGTTAGCAGTCAAAAATGGGGAGCTGATGGTCAAAGTCTTCTAGCTCTATATAAATCATATATTAGATAAAAATATACTTCGGTGCAATATGTTTAAATTCAGCAAAGACCAAAAGTCTAAATCTACTTAACTTACTACAAAAGCAACATCCTACAAATTGCCACTGAAGCTACAGAACAAGTCCAAACGCTAGTATTCAGAAAAAGCTCAAACACCATCTCTGGCTCTAAAAAGGATAAACATGAGCCTTAAATATGCCACTTTTATGTTATCTTAAAACTCCAATTCCACAGGAGACAATGTGGGCTCCTTTAGATACGATACATTAAAAAAAAAAAGATATGCTGTACCTTTTTACAAAAAAGTAAACCGCTACTTACAACTAGATACCCCAAACAAAAATCTTACCAACCCACCATGGACTGTTTTGTCTCCAGAATGTTATACTAGTATAACAAAAGACTTAAAAGCAAAAGAAATAATTAATTAAATAACTTTCTTGTTTAAAGAATCTCTAAACACATACTTTTATATTCCCGTTATGTCTACAATACATCCAAATCAAAAATGTGTAGGATTGCCACTAGTTACTGCAAATTATTATTATTTTTTAAAAATTTAAACTACAAACTGGAGCAGTATTTATACTAAAAAGTGTTATCCAATTTTAAAAGTTCAGGTACATCGGTCATCACAACAATTATGCGCTGACCTCTGTGTTTTAAAGGATTACAGCAGTTTAAAAATTTCCCGGGAATTTTTAAAAGGGGTTATGGAAGCCCAATCTGTGAAAAAATTGTCCAGGCGTGGGGGAGCAGAATAGGGGGTTGGCCCGGGAGTTTCCAATGAATAGTAGGTCAGAGCCGGACTTCCATAATTTTGTTACTACCTTAAAGTTGACATCATCAAATGTCAAATTTAAGCATTCACTGTTTTTTTTTTTTTTTTTTGCACAAAATTGTTGGTTATTAATCGATACTACCATAGAATATTTAAAATTATTGTGTAATATTGGATTTTATATCATCTGATATAATATGGAAGGAAGCCTTCTATTTAAATGGTCGATATTTTTGTGAGTTTTGTATTTTTACCAAAAATATTTGTAAATAAATAAAAACACGATTTTTTAAAATAAATTTCAAACATTGTATGATAGTTTTATATACTTATCACCAATTTTGTGTTAAAAGAAGGGTAAGACAGTGTAAATGAGTTTAATCTAATCCTAAGATTCTGGTTGTACTTTAAAAAAATAAAAAAATTATAACTGCTTTTTAGGCATATACTTTTCACTAATAACAAACATTCATGAGACAGAGTAACAGTGGTTAAAAATGTTTAGTAACCTTTGGTACCTAGGTATCCATTGTAACAGTATTCGTTAAATATTATGTGTCTACAGTATGTCGAGCTTAAAAAGTTGATAATGTAAGTTTAAGAAACCAAAAATCTAATTTCTTTTTAAAAAAATACAGAAAAAGCAAAAAGGAACTTTAACATAAAATTGTACTTTCTTTCATTCAATTAGAGGGACCTTTATATATTAAAATTTGCCTGGTCTGCCCAGTAATTAATAATTTTGATCCTTTAAAAGAATGTACCAAATTATTAAATGAAATAAAAGTTAGGTAATGTAAACCTTATTTCTTTTTAATAATCCAAAGAAATACACAAACATTGTGAAAATCATCTAAAAGATAGTTAAGATTACCTTACTTTTCTCACTATTATTCATAATTAATATATTATTATTTTTTCGGTTACCTAACGTTACGTCTCATAAGAAGCACCTAATTTAAAATAAGAAATACACCTAATGTAAAAAATGCAAAAAATGGATTTGCAAACAAAACCATACAACCTCCAATCATTTTGTTAATTTATAAAAACAAACAATAAACACAAAATTATAGTCACAATTTAATAAACACTAATCACAAAAATAAGAAGGTTTTTTCATCCAAAAACTTCTTCAACCACATAATTGGGTATTCACATAAAGCAAAACAATCTAAACTAATACGGCGCAAAGGGCACAAACCACAACGAAAATGACAAATGATGAGACGACGACGGTTGACGATACAGCGCGGATTTATAAGCCGCGGCGCCCTTGCACCAAAAACCTTAGACAACCCAAGACCAAAAACGGTACTACGGCTCTTATAAAGTATAATGTGTTGCCAACTCACACTGATTTATCAGTGTGTAAGTAGGGAACACATTAAATTATTTCGTGGAATTTTTTTTTATTGCGCAAATCGGGGGGGCCAAGTCTGACAGTTATTTTCATACTGGGCTGAACATTTTTTGATCGAATGGGCCATAGCATTGGGCTTCCATACACCTTTAAACTTCCTTGACAATACCCCATTTTCTAGCTAGTCCGACAAAGGCGTTACCAGCTTTATAAAAACAAACAGATTGTTACCTTTTTCTGAATACCCTCGCATATAGGTATGAAGCAGTACGTTCGGCCATAACGAGTCCTACCGGCCAGCAATATAAAAACGTAAATAAAATCAAGAGTTATGGATGAATGGCAGAACACCTGAATCAGTATGCAAACTAAGCTTTATCAAATCAAATTATCTTTTATGGAAAAATGGTCTTAAAACAAGAAATTACCAAGTGATGCTATCAAGACTCAGAAAAGGACATACAGAATGCCCTAAATGTAGTTAAGTATTTTAGAGAATGTCGAATGCTAGGTCCATTATGAGAATCTTTTTACCTAGGCCATAGAATTAACGAATCCCTAAGAGAAAACACTATCACCGCTGATATTAGACAGTTTCTCACACAGTTATATTTAATTAGTCAGATATAACTCCAGTAATTAAACAATCTAATTGCATTGAACTAATTTATAATTCTACCACATGGTAGCTCCTTCTGTATGTCTTACTGTACCACGCCTCTAATAACCCCAAGTGGTTGGTGAGGTTCTACTTAAAGAAAAAACAAATGGCCAATTTATAAAAAAACATGTCTAGAATTGATTTTTGATATCCCTTAATGTATGGGTTCTTTGTGACCATATTGTATTTTTTAAAACTTTTTTTTTTTTTAATTTGCATTAGCACTAAAAAAAAAAAAGATTTTAATTTTAACATATTTAAAATATTTACTTGTGATTTTTAGAAAACCACTAATAATTTATTTACATAAAAATAACTCAATTAGGTATTTTTTAAAGTTTACCATTCCTGCAGAATATTGATATAACCGCTTCATTGGTCGATTTTATTTTTTTAAAATCAAAGATAAGGCAAAGGAAACCGAGTAAACAAGCTTCAGTCTAGAAATCATAAAAGGATGTAATAAAGCCAGATTAGCGTCATTATATTTTTCAAGTAGACTGATAAAACTCTTACAGCAATTTATCGGCTTCCGCCCCTGTATTTATTATACCGAGAGAGATGTAGCATATAAATTTTTGAACCGATTACAATTACTTCTTTTTTTCTTGATATAACAGAATGATGTTTTTGGCGCAGTAGCCTTTTATGTTTTTTTTTTAACCCATTCGCGCCCGAATTATTATTTTTTTAAATATGTTTTGTTTTAGTGATATAGCTTTCAAAAACCTCTGGGGCCAAAAAATTATAAATGTTGTTTGGATATAAATTTTGGTGATATTTATGTTGCATATCAACGCTGGGCCCTTGTACTCTCTAATATAAAAAAATTTAGTATCTGTAACAAAAAGTAAATTATGATTGTTTAAAAATAAATAAAAACATGTATTTTGCTTAAATATTTATTTTTTATTCTTATTATTATATTTTATCATAAATTTTAGCGTAAATAAAAACATGAAACATCACGGGCGCACCTTCTCTTTTTCCCTCTGTATGTTGGCCTGATAAATTCGATAAAACCCCTATATCGTCAAAAATCAGGGGGTCCCATTGACGCTGTCGGTTTTCCCAGCCCCTTTTGGAAAAAATTGATATTTTTTAAGGTAAAAAACGGCAATTTCTCTTTTGCATTCTGTAAAATTTTTTTTTCCGGTTTTTGTGTAAAATCTAATTTTTTGCATAGCTATCAGCACCCATGTAAATAAGGGCCAGTACCATTTTTTCTCCAAATTTCCCTATACGATAGCACCCAAGTTTTTTGATACATTTGATCAGTCCCCCATAAATATTTATATTTCTATCACCCTCGGTTTTGCAATTGGTTTTTTTTTTTTGGTGTTGGGAGAATCTATTAACTTTCCCATCTTTCCCAAATATTGATAACATGGAAACTGCGTTATCCTTCATCTTACAAATCCCCTTTTTTCCCCATATTGCTTGGAAATATCCACGCCCTTTTTTTAAAAACCTTTCTTGTTAATTAGGGGACATCCTGCTGGACTTCGGTTTTCTCGAACTGTTCCAATAGCAGAGAAACCACGAAATTTTAAAAAAGAAAACAGTCCTGAATTTGAAAATAAATTATCCATATAAAAATAATAATGTAGGTCTCTCTTTTCAGGTGGAATTTCATCCAACATAATTACCAGCGGGCTGGCGGCTTTAGCAATCAGCATACGTATCATTATCAGTATTTGCTTTTGGGCTTTTGCCCTGGCAGAGATCAAAATTTATTAAATAACCATCTTTAGTATTTAGGCACCAAATTTTGTAGCTAAACCTAATCGGTTTACCTCTAATAAACTGTTTGCAGCTATGCCTTCCATAATACTTTACCATGCTTTCAAAATAGACTAAGTTTTGTTCTGAAACAAAATTTGTTATACACCGTTTTTTAGCAACTTAATAACTGGTCTGCTTTATGCTTTATCAGTATGATTGATTTTGGTGTTGTCAGCACAATGAAGAAAGCGGCAAATTTGTAGAAATCTATCGCGGCGCATAGACTGCGAGACAGATATATTTTTCATGTCTTCACCAGAGTCCCAGTAATGTCTTTTTGATGGCAAGTTATTATAGCCACTTACGAATAGAATTGCGATAAAGCAACGGATTTCATCAGCTGTTATTTTAGGTTGGGACAGTATAAAAACAAAGCAGAATCTCTACTCTCTTTTACCAAGTGTTCAATAAGTTCTGTGTCTATAAACCGTTCAAGAAATTTAACTATGGACATTTTCTCATAGATAATACTTTGGTCTGGAAAGTGGGGCAAAATGTTCAACATCAAAATCGCGTCCCTTTCCCATCTCGGTTTGAAATTTTGTTTTATATTACGGTTTTTAGCCAGTTTACTATTTCATGTGATAGAGAAGTGGTCAACTCATCAGGTACTTGATCTACAACTGGTAGGTGAACCATCGGTTCATATTTAGCCCCTAATCTCTCGTTATTGGGCATTCTGATTTCGGCATGAGCTTGTAATTGGCGAGCAGTTAAGTTGTCGACCAACCTACAATTATTATAAAAACTATATTAAAAAATATTATAATAATAATATATAACTAACCCGCCATCATCCCATTAACATTTGGCTCTGGTGACTCAATATATATTTCTGCTTCTAAATCGTCTTTATAGGCAGTTTCCAGTGCCTCTGCAAGTGTAGACCCTCTTCTAAAATAAAAACCAGAAATAATAAAAATTACCGAGTATAGGCGCCTAGCTCGACATATGGCAACGTCAGGATTAACACGCATGTGGGTTCTATACGCTTCAATGAATTTTCACCAAACTTTAGCAAAAAATACTTCTAAATATTTGTAACTGTATTATATACATGGCACTCCCAAAATTGATAGCAATATATTTAAATCAATACTTACTCGAACGCGATGTCCATATTTTCACAAATGTTCAACAATCACCTGAATTGCTGTTTAATCCCGAGACTGGTTAGTTGATATATTTCTGTGGGCTCAATTTCGGTTGCCCAAATATGGCCTGCCTTTTGTGATTTAACGTTTCCCATTGGCACAGGATATGGAAGGCTGTTTTTTCCCTCGTCGCACATTCTGCAACATGGGACCCCGTTGTATGAGCCTATCTTGTGTAGGTGTTCTCTTAGGTTATCGAGCCCTGTTAGCAGCCCCAGTGATATGCGAGGTCTTTTCCTACTTTGTCCAAATAGTTTTTCCTTTGTTCTTTTAGATCGACCCCTTATAAAGCCTTCAGGGCCGTATTTGGGCGGTGGCGAGCTGTGCGCCCGCCAAGGGCGCAGCTACCTGGAGGGCGCAAAATCGGCTATGAAGATTTTTTTTTTTAATTATTTGTCAGTACCTTAGTCAGAATATAATTATTTTTTATTGACAAAGTTAATTAAATATATAAATTACAACAAAACAATTTTATAACAAATTTTCAACGTAGATACTTAATTTTATTATAGGTAATATATTAAGACAAAAATATATGAATTGTTAATAAAATATCAATTAATTGATTGCGTTTTTTTACACTTAAGCTACGGATAAATTGGTATTTAATAAATTGGGGGCTGTACTATTTTTTTTTTGTTGCATATTATTTAATTTATTAAAATATAAATCTAACGTTTTAGTAGGCCCGCTATGCACAGTATTTTTGTAACTACGTTTGTAATTTTATTGTTGAAAAAATTTATTTTAAGAATAATCATCCACAAATATGGATGTATAGTTAATTTAAATTTCACGTTTTTCAGTCAGATACAAAAAGTTGTTTTATGTAAATCATGTATCTTTAAAAAAGTGGGCTAATATTTTCATATAAAAAAATATAAAATTTGACGCAAAATTGGTATTTTAAAGAAACGAAATTCTCGGTTTAAAAAACTTTAAAATTACAACTTGACACTTTAATGTTTTAATGGTTAAAAGTTTTGGGGGGTCGATCTTTGTTTTTAGTCTTCTCTCCCAGTGAGGTTTTCTTGCTTTTGAGCTTGAATGGTCTACTCGTTGCCTCGTTATGATTTTAACATTCAAAGTTCTAGCTACTGCAGTCACGGCACAATAGATTAGCATATGTAAATGCTCCAGCATGTGGGCATCTGAAACAAAATCTGGATAGAGCCTCCGAAGTTCGCCAAGTAGATCCTGATATTTGGCTCGTTTTTCCCCTTCCTTTATATCGATGTTAGTTTCCGCTGGGGCGGAGAACTCAATCACATACATAGAGTTATTCCTTGTATCAAGGAGAACAATATCAGGTGTATTTGATGCGTAGTTGGAAATGCATAATTCCAATATATGCGACAGTTGTCATTTTCCACTACTGCCTCGATATCGCCGGGAGCAAATGGCAAAATTGCTGTTTCGTCGATGCTGTAATAATATCTGAGGTGATAATAGAGTACCCGAAGCGCATCGTTATGTCGGTGGATGTAACCACTTACAGCATGCACTGGACAAGCTGACAATAAGTGCATTAGTGTTTCGGGTTGCTGTCGACAAGCTCGACAAGCAGTATCAGGAATGTTAGAAAACTGGCTTCGGTATACCAATGTGTTTATCACCCCATCCTGGCATGCTGATAGGAAACTCTCAGTCACAGACTTGAGCTCAGCAGATTTTAAAAACCCAAACGTAAGGTCTCGAGATAGATTGAGTCTTTCTATGTTTCGGTAAAATACTCCGTGTTGCGGCTTATTAATGTGATCTTCTAAAAGCATCTGCTGTTCTGCTCTTTTAACTACAGTTCTTACGGCTTTAGACTTAAGTCTTACAAGTGACTGGTCGTCGTTTGATCTATTGCAAATCTGAGACCGAATTTCTCCGCTGCTCGTCCGCTGCCTTGAATAGAAAGGCTCCAACATTAGCTATTTCGTGTGCTCTTACTAGATGTGGTTAGTTATTATTATTATTATTATTAATATTTTTTATTTTTTTTTTTTTTGACGCAGATTTAACATCGCTTTTTCAATGTACACCGGATTGTTAACCAAGGTAAACATCTACGTAATCACAATTCCAGGACCGACCTCACTATGTTTGTAGCGTCTAATAGTACTGACTTTTGCATTGGTCTGTACAGATTTCCAGGTAAAGATAATTCTGCCAATGCTTGTATTAAAGATTTTGGTTTAAGAACCATTGAAGAAATTATCAAAGGCACTATCTTTACGTTGTTCATCTTCCACATTTGCTGTGTTTCTCTTTTAAGATTTGTGTACTTTTCGATCTTCTTGGTATACTTTGTTTGAATGTTGTGGTAATTTGGTATGGAGACATCCACGAATATTACATTCTTAAGTTTTTTGTGGATGATAGTAATGTCGGGTCTATTGTGAGCAATGGTGACATCAGTAACTATCTCTTTATCCCAATAAATTTTTATCCTATCATTCTCCACGACCGGATCTGGAATATATCTGTAATAAGGTTCCTCGGTTTTAGGGGGAATGTTGAACTTCTTCAAGAGTTCTAGATAAACAATCCTTGCCACTTTATTATGCCTTTCTAGATACTTTAGATTTGCCAAAGTTTGACATCCAGATAGAATATGCTAAGATTAAGGGGCGTAAATTTTTTATCAGAGCGTCTAATAATGCGATGTAGCTCGGAGTCTCTGGTGTGAAAATAGGTTCTTAGTCCTTCAATTTGTTGGGTGCAAACCTCCACTAGATCCAGTATTTCTCTTCCTCCATGTTTTCTAGCTAAAGTTATCCTCTCTATGGATGATTGTGGGTGGTGCGTTTTATATTTTGTTAGAGAGGTTCTTATCTTGGTGTTAAGATGTTCTAAGTCCGTCTGACTCATTAATAACCAAGGAAAAGCTTATAGCAGGCATGACATAGGTATTAAGGGCTTTTGTTAGGTTCTTAGGGAAATTTAAAACCCCGTCTTTAGGATCCTTTCAGTCTGGTATTGAATGACTTGGAAGTAGATTTTTAATGTCTTTATGCTCGATTTTATTGGTCTGCAGCATTCCTAGGATTTTTTATCATCTGTCATTTGGGGGCAATAACAGTACCCTCATCTAATCTAATGCCTGGCATCTCCTTGAGCCTAAACCCCTTACTTCATTTACAGTTTGGCACTTGTTCAGACCAAATTTCATCCCAATGTCGTTACTCATAGAGTGTACCAACTGTGTTACTGTTTCTAGTTGTGAAGGGCTGGCTGTTTGCTACGGCAGGTATGGCGTATTATTATTATTATTATTATTATTATTAGGGATCTTTTTGTTATATAATATAATTTTATATTTAATTTTTATGTGCGGACTTTGGAAATAAGGCTGCGAGAGATGTATAATTGTCCAAATAAAATTAAAATTGAAGCTTGCCCATTAATATAATTCATAACTGTTATTTTTTAAAGAATAAAATATTTTTTACACTAACAACCCTTGCATAAAATATTTTGGTTAAATTTGCTAATAAACCGTAAAAAGAGGTGAAATCCTGATGTTAATAGTTTAAGATTTTGGGAGCTGTAAAATTTCCGCGTCGTCGGGAATACGTTCGTGTTTTTGGGGTTTTACACGCCATTCGTCTTAATGATACCTCACCGGAGTCCTTTGGGCATTAATGCGAACTGAACATGTATATTCCTGCCTTTCTATTGCCTTTTTATAGCTTTAGTTGGGAACAAAAACACCGATTATAGTTTAAAGAGATCGTTTTAGTTTTATGTTGGAAAAAGAAACGTAATTCGAATTTAAAAAAAAAGTAAGTGAGAATGGATTACAGTGCAGTCCAAGTATTCTCATAAACATTAAAGAACAGAATGGATTAGGTAAGCAAAAACTCACGTTATTTCAGTACAGGGTTCTCAAAGAAAATTTTTCCTCTTAAAAATGCTAAAAAAAAAATATAAACTTAGAATCGATTTATTACAAAAATATAAAAAAGTACACATGCGGATTTACATTGAAACAATGTTAATCTATATGTTAATTGTCTTTCCCTTTTAAACAGAAGCGTAGGTTTTGGGAAACACGCCGCCATAACATTGAATTTGGTTTTAATCTCGAATCCGTTGATTAAGATCCTCAGTATTGGGGGAAAATTGAAAATACACGCTTTTTTTAAATGGTATTCTCAAAAAAAAGTCTGACAGGGTAAGATAAGGCGACTTTGGAGGCCATTTTATGTAGCCCTTCAAGGAGATTAGACACCCAGGGAATAATTCCCGTAGTGTCCATTGACAATCGTGTCATATGTGCTGGGGCCCACACCGGCGCTTAACATCGGCCAAAGAAGTTACTACTTTTAGAAGAATCCTCAAGAGTTTTTAGGAAAGCATTAAAAAATTTTTAGTTAATACACAATTACTTTGTTTTCCTGAAGACAGTTTTCCATTGTTCCCTTTTTTTTTTAAATTGATTTTAATACTACTAGTATTTTACGCCGTTAACTTTTAATTTTAAATTTAGCAAAACTACTCATCTAATTTTTTCTCCTACTTAACCTATTAGTTAATTCAAAAACAGCAAAATTTTTTACCATAATCCGCAGAAGTTAAATTTAATTCACTTTTTTTGATAAACCTCTAATCTAATTAGTCCTAATTCCAAGAAGGTCTTATTGCACGTCGGGTCGAGGGTTTGACATTTTTCCCAAAAGGGGGTTTAAAAAGGCATTACCTGATACATCCATTTTGGGGCCAAGTTGAACAACGTTAATTGGATAAACAATATGTTTAATGTTGATCAATACGAAACGTCAGATACAAAATATGAAACAATTACAATTCCAAGCATCACAAAACTCGAACGATTTTAGAATTTTTTTTATATCAATAAAATGAAATAGAATCCAGACAAAATTAATAAAAGACATACCAAGTTTGGAACAAGTTAAAAAGAGACCAAAATGAAATTCGCAATACCAACCAAATACAAATAGGCGAATTGATTCTAATAAAAACAAATACGAAAAGTAAAAATAAATTCAAATAAATCTAAATAGATATTAATCAAAACTACTAAAATGGACATTATAACCAACAAAAGTATTATTAAGGCCAAATAGGTAGGTTTAAGTAGGAGTTTAAAGTGAGTGGACTTTTTACGCCCACTGCGACCTCGGTCTATTGTGGCTCAAACCTTTTTATTTTCTCCCAATAGGATTGGGCTAATGAATCCGATACCAGATTGGGAATAGTTCTTACATCTCCTCTTACTCGTGTCGCTACCGGGCCGGGGCACAAATGTGTTCTGGTTCTGTCTCCTGGAAAGTATGACGAGCAGACGATTAATCCGTCATGCCCTCCTCTCCGGTTAGTGACGTGGGTAGCTACCAGTTTCCTTTTTACAGAAACCAGATGTTTCTTCACCGTTTTTTCGGCCTTTTTTTCGGGTTTTATCCGTTTTCTGTTTAAAACAAAGGGGAAACCTTTTCCCTACAAAAGCGTTCTGTCCGCCTTCTGTTTGGATTCAGGGATCCCTTCTTAAGCACCTGTTTGTTTGGGATGAATTAGCCTTCCTGTGAAACGGATTCACCCATTTCGGTCGGCGCGCCTTTGTCTGCTTGTGACTTTAAGTGGACCTCTGATATTGACTTTTTATTAATTTTCCCCCGGAAATTCGCGGGGCAATACTGTTTGAACCAGTTAAATCTCCTAAATGAAATTCAGAATCAACTTTTTTACCCCATAATAGTTGCTATAATATTGAACCGATTGTCGATTTAAAGCGCTCAATAAATATTTTACGCAATTTGGTTTATTTATGACAAATCTTTTAAAAAAATCTATACCAAAAAAAGTTTTTCCCGAACATTGCAATGATTTAGGTAAATACTTCAGGAAGGCAAAAACATTGACATACAGCCTTCGAACTATATAAAGAAATTCAGCTTTTAAAACCTTTTCACTAGACTCTATCAACAACGTGAAACAACTCATTCAATATATTCGGAAAATAATTTAAAAGAAATATATCCAAATGTTTTTACAATCAGGATCATGCTCTCAGTTCCGGTCAGTCAGCCTCCGCTGGGAGAACTTAAAGTTGAAATTAAATAAAGACCTATTTGAGAAGCACGATGAGCCAAGACAGACTATCCGCATTATCAGTTCTGTCAATCGAATCTGAAATAGCGGCTAGCACACTGAAAAAAAAAATTCAGTAAGGCTAAAAGTTCAAAAGTCTGACTATTTAAAATTCTGTGTGTATTTTCTATTATCATTTGATTATCACCATTAAAAGTCCTTTACTCATACATTATTTTATAATCTGGCTTTTTTCTTCGGCTTCGGTTTCTGGAAGAAAAAGAAGGCCTCGCAACGATCTCGCCGATGTCCACATGTGGTCTACCCCGCCGCCACTGCCCCGGTCAGCGCACCTTTGTCACTTTTTTCCCATATAAGCGGTTCTGCCGTTTTTTCTTTTTTGGGATAGGAAAGTTAGTCCACCACGGCAGAGCCCCACATTACCGCAGTAAGGCTAGATACTCTGGGGAGAGTTTGCCCTGTATCTCAGGCACAATTCGAAACACCTGTTTAAAAGGCACAGGATGTCATTGTGTTCGTCTTGGCTTCGGATCCCGTTCCATACGCTAGCAATAAGAGTTGCCATAACCAGCAACTCTAGCGCATGTTCAAAAGATCTTACTGGGCCCAACCCGACTACGAGGTCGAACACGGGGGTGGGGACTCATGACTTACCCAATTACTCAAAATTAAAACTTTATCTCTACCACCTATTCGACTAAATTGTTTGTATCTTATAAAAAAATGACAAAAAAAAATTTTGTATTATTGTTATACATATAGTAATCCAAGTCATAACCATAAAGCGAACTTTCATGAAATACTAAAAATATATAGCCTTCTAAAACCGTTTTATTTTTAAAAATAAAATATACCTTCAACACTAACTATTTTTAAAATTTAATGTATTTAAAAACATTTTATGGCCTATTACAAGCTAAATGTCGCATTTTTTCCAAAGATTACTGTAGTTTTAGCAGGCCATATAAAAATAATTATTTTTATAACTAAAAATAGGTGTGTTTAAATACTTTAACTTTTTTATGTTTTTTTGCCGGTATAAACTTAATATACTCAAAACCTTTACAGGGTTATTTAATAGGGTATTTTTTTTAAAACCCTTCTAAAAAATAAAAAATAAATCATATATTTTATTTTTTTAATTGAAAATCATTTAAAACCTATTTTACTTTTATATTCCTTTAGTAAAAAAAATACAAAATTGTACTTTGTCTCGCTATTACCGCTGGCAATAAGTAATAAAATATTTATTACTTTTGTAAGTTATTTTTATTATAACAAGTTGGGTTTAACAAGCTTGAAAGATAAAGCTTAAACTACTATATTGTGCAATAAAAGGGTAAACGCCTAGTATTTATAACCCTTTTTTAATATTATCTTGCAAGCGTATTAATTTTCAGTTTCTCAAAAAATATTACATTTTTTAGCTCTACCTACCCTTTATCTTAAGGGTTTTTTAAGTACCTTTGCACCTATCCAATTAAAATTTTTTAAAATTTTAAATTCCATTGTGGGTTTAAAAATTTTAAAAGTTTGTTTCCAGGTATTTTATTTTAACACAATATGCCTCCTTTTTTAAGACTTGGACATCTTCGCAGCCTAGTATTTAAAAGCAAATGTACGCAAGGTAGGGTATCAATAAGAAATGTAAAAAATTAATAAACTAATCTTTTTATGTAGTATTTTAAGATGTTATCAAACAGAATCCGAAAAAAACAAAAAAGAAGAAATTCAAAAAAACAGGACGTCTAGAGGAACAACGAGCGCCAAAATTGCCCCTAATAGTATTGCCTCTTAAAATTGCTTTAGTGGCACTTGTGCGATTACGGGTTTGTGGTTTCAAAAAATATGAAAAGGGGACTTACATTGTCCCCCGCCGAGCAATGGTTATAAGGTAATGCGGTAGAAGACGTAATCCACAGTTTCATGGGGAGAGACATGGCGACTGTCATGGGTATAATAACAAAACTCTAGTCCAGAAAAATAACATTTGGTACAACAAAAATATTTAAACTGCATGTTCGATTCTACTTTTAAAGGCCTCCTGACCTTAAGTGGCCAGAGTATCCGCAGACTTTGTAGATCAACCTCATTAACCGCTTACCATTTGTCACCACCTAAGACCCGCGAGATCACTTTCCACTAAAACATGTGTTGGACATTCTAGGTCGCAAATTATTTAACTTACGTGCCATTAGTTTCTGGCAGCACTTAAAAAGGAGTTAGAGGTAGGGTGGGAGGGGGTCCTAGAGGATATAAACTAACTCAATAGAATTTAGGATCTTAAAAACATTATAATACTTAGTTCTGTTATTGCTGTTGTCTGCTGTACACATGTAAGCAACAAATAATAAAGTATATTGTAAAAAATGTATTAACGTTTTCTCGTAACACAGTTACAAACCATTTATATAATATATAAATACAGTTAATTTAAACCTAATGGAACAAAAATTGCTTGCTTTCGCATTGTTGATGAGTTTGCGTTTGTTTAAATCTATCTAATTTGGTTCTTTTTATCTAATGCTAAATATGCTGAAACTTGCCTATAAAAATTGTCAAAAAAGCACCATTCCACCCTGCTTTTGCCAATATCTAGCGTCTGGCGTAAAAGCTTATTTTACTTGTGTAAAAATAACTATTTTAACCGCTAAAGATAAAAGTAAAAGTTTTAATCTAAAAAGTACTAAACAATTGTTTTCCTTTTTTTTGAAAAGAAAATATTTTTTTACCATGTTTTCAAAAGGCTCTGGACAAGCACTTACCTGCGCACGCGCTTCTTTTCCTCTTGTGGCGCGAAATAACTTTTAGTCATGCGGTTTCCACGGGGTTGAAAGCTCACAGCTCATGGCGAAAAAAGCCCCTTTTATCGCAAGTCGGTGATTTCGTTCTGACAGATTTTGGATTTTCCTGAGTGCAGCTTATGGAAGTTATTTAGGTAGGATAATTTTCAATTTTAACTCTTCTTAAAGATTTTTAAACGCTTCAAAAATAACTTTGGATACTTAGATAAAATGTTCAGCAAAAATATTTCTTTTTTTTTATTTGTTTTAAGTATTATTAATGTGTGTTATATATATATATATATATATATATATATATATATATATATATATATATATATATATATATATATATATATATATATATATATATATATATATATATATATATATATATATATATATATATATATATATATATATATATATATATATATATATCTTTTTTGACTTATCAGAAATTACTTTGACCTAAAAATGCTTTTGGAGACGTGTTCAATTTATCTTATAATTTCGGGTTTTCCTGAAAATGACATCAACTTTTGAATTTTAAATGGAACACCCTGTATTTTTTACCTATTTCTTTGAAAATGACATTCTAAATACAATGACACCCCAAGTTTTAAATTTTTTGACATTTTCTTTAAAAATACTTAATGTTTTAAAATTCAATGAAAGAGTGTCATGACGTTTTTAAAAACAAAAATTTTTGAGCCCCTTGAGGCGTGGAAAAATAGTTTTAATAATCTTTCATATTTTATGTTTTTTTTCAGAAAGGAAAAAAGATTTTAAAATTTTTTTTTTCTAGACATAACTAATTATTTTTCAAATGTAACAATGATGGCTCGTTGGCATATTCGAAAATAGCATTTTTTATGAATATTGATACCCATTTATATTTGGGTTAAATTAACCCAAAATAGAGGCAATAGTTTTATTGTTTCAAAAATAATAATTATTTATTATTATTTATAATTATTACAATTTTTAGGTATTTACATCAGATGTCTTATTAATAAACACACAAAACTTTAAATAACTAACTCGCATTGAAAAAATTAAGTTATGTCGAGAAATACAATTTTTGGAATCTTTGTACTTTTCTGGAAAAGACATACGTCAGAAAATCAAAACTAATTTTTTACGCCTCCTTGACTTAAAATTGGTTGTTTTAACGACGTCATGGCACTCTAGATTAAATTTTAAAAAATTAAATATATTTAAAGGAAAATGTTAAAAATTAACATATGGGGTGTCTTTAAATTTAAAAATGTAATTTTCTATCGAATAGGTGAAAAAAAAAACAGGTGTTCTTTTAAAACTCAAAGAAGGGGTCATTTTCGGTGAAACCGGAAATCTCCAAAAAAAATTAAACGTCGAAAGCATTTTTTGGTTACATATCAACAAAACGCCAAATTTTATTTTTTTTAAAAAATAAAAAAGTTATATATATAAATATATATATATATATATATATATATATATATATATATATATATATATATATATATATATATATATATATATATATATATATATATATATATATATATATATATATATATATATATATATATATATATATATATATATATATATATATATATATATATATATATATATATATATATATATATATATATATATATATATATATATATATATATATATATATATATATAAACTCTACATTAATGTTAAGTTAGGTAAAATTTAACTCATATAAGTTAAAAAAGTATTATTTTCTTTGAAACATTATTTGATATATTTCAGCCCTAAAAAATCAACCTCTAATATGATTTAATTAAAAAAAAATATTTACTTTAAAAAATTATTATATTATCACAGTGTTTGCATAAAAAATTTAATTACTTAATATATTTCGACCCTTGAAAATAAACCCTTATTATATTAAATAAGAAAAAAAATTTCCCTTGAAGATTAACATATTTCACGGGTTGTAATTAAAAAGTGACTCAAAATATTAAATAATTTAATTTTTTTAAGTTTTTTGATCTTTAAAAATCCATCTTTTACAATATCACAATGCAAAAAATAGAACAAAACCGCGGATTTTTAAAAATATTACACTTACCCTTAAAGTGTGCATTACGCCGAAAACAGCTTTTTTATTTTTTTGAGGGTGAAAACTACCGTATAAGTGAAAAATAATAAATGTTTCATCTTTAAAATATTAGCTTAAGTATTTCAACCCTTAAGAGCAAACCCTATAAAAGATTAATAAAAAAATGTAATTAATAGACAAAATAGAAAGAATAGGTACAATTTCATTAAAAAATGTATTGAAATGAATAAAAGATATTTACAAAAAAAAGTTTTTGAGCTTTTAGAATGCTCCAAAAAATTAGTTTTAAAAGCATAACACCTTCAGTTCGTATGATAAAAAGTTCTTTAAAAAACCATTTAGTTGGTTTTTTCAAGAGCTATAAAGTCCTTTACATAAAAATAGTTTAAAACCCTTACTTTTTTAAAGGGCTGAAACAGGGTAAAAGTTAAAAGGGCTGAAGCACGGTAAAAGTTAATTTCCGTCATACAGTAAATTAATAAGAAAGCAGAATATTTGTAATTTAAAATGCTACAATTTAATCCCCTAGTAATTTTTACGTATCTCCCTTAGTTTTCGAGTTATTTTGAAAATGAGGTCATTTTTTATTAAAATTCTGAAATTTTATTTTTATCTGCAGCTTCAATTTTTTTTTAAATAAAGCAATTTAAATTGGTTCGACTTATTTTAATTGGGGTGATAATTAAGGAGTTGTTTTCAAAGATATTTGCACTCAAAAAAACTTTGGTCTTACCTAGTTTTAATCAAAACTCACTCAATTTTTATGATACCTTTTAAAAGAAAGAAAGGTATTTGCACATGCTTTAAAAAAGTTATTATTGGTTTTCCTCGAAAAATACGAAGATTTTGCATTGTTTGCCTTTGAAACTCAAAAATTTTGTGTTTGATGAATAACAGCTAACCTTTAACAAACAACAACTTGGTTTGTATTGGTCATACAGCAATTACAAAAAAACTATTTTATTATTATTTTTTTAATACTACAATTTTATTTACTGTTTTTTTGTTAAAATGCATACTTATCGAGTTAATTTTATTGCAAAAAACCAATAAAAAAGTTGACTTTATCGACGAAAAACTCCGACTTTCGATCGGAAATAACTCGAAAGGTATGCATTTTACTAAAAAAACTGCATGGAACATTTTTTGCTCAGAAATCATTTTTCTATCGATTCCTGTGGTCAAAATATTAAAAAAAAAATTCCACCCTCGAGATGGTTTGGCAACCACCCCAAAGGTAAAGGCGCCCTTCGGCGTGATATAGATTTTGATCCTTGGACTCTTCCCTCTTTACTGTTAAAATTTAAAGTCAGTCTATGCATTTAAAAAAAATTGCTTGGCAAAAAGTTTCGTTTTCTGGACTAATATGTAAATTAAAATTGCGAATACGACAACGTGGCTTTTGGCATATTTTGTAACGAATAAATGAATTGTTAATATATACGCTAGCTTATTTATATTCGTAATATGATTTAAAATATAAGAAAAACATTAAAATTATTGATAACCTAAAACGTTTTTTACTGTTCCCCAGCAGTATGTTGCCACGAATGTAAATATTGCTTAAATATCTAAACGTTCGATGAACATACCTACTCTAAATTAAATATTATTAAAAGTTAAGACAAATTTAACCATAAAGTAGGATATTGAAGTAAAAGAAAAAGAATGATTAAAAAATTCAAAAACCTATTTAAAAAACATGTAAATAAAAAAATTTTAATAAAAATAACTTTTTTATTAAAGGGGGTTTTTTTTCATAAAAAACAGTTGGAAAATAAAAATTTGAAAAAGGGAAAAGGGGAAAAAAATGTTTTAACTTTAATTAAGGGATAAAATGTTTTTTTTAAATAAAAAAATTTTTTATATAAAATTTAAAATATATATATATATATATATATATATATATATATATATATATATATATATATATATATATATATATATTTTAAAATATATATATATATATATATATATATATATATATATATATATATATATATATATAATATATTAAAGTGCTTTACCATTAAATATCAACAAAAAGAAAATAAAATTTAATCTAAACAAAGTTGTTTATAAAATAACATAAGACATGTCAGTTCATTCATGTCAAGTTAATAAAATGGAACGATAAATATAATTTTTATATGAAATATTGATTTGTTTGCTTAACCCTGATGAAGAAAATGGTGATTGAATGAATACGATAGGTTTTAGTTTTCATTATAAATGTATGTTTTTAATGGTGAAGTAAAATTACTACAAGGGTATGATTTATAAAAAAAATATATTTTTTAAAACTTTAAATTATTAATGTAAAGTTACAGAGGAGGCAGTTATTTATATCATGTTTGTAGTAGTACAACAGGATTGTTTAAAAGTTACCACAAAATGTAGTTAAATTATATTTGTATGCTTAAAGATCTAAAAACCCGCAAATAAGATGTCTAGCTTTATATAGTACTTTGTACACTGCCCTACAAATTAAAAACAATAGTCTTGTTGTATCTTGTACAACATCTCTAAACTATTTTTTTTCAAGGAAAAATTGTATTATTCACAACGTGGTGGATACTAGTAAAGACACATAACATATGTAGTCACCCTGGAAGAAAAGCGACCTGAGTTAAATAACTTAGTTTTAAGAAAGTATTCAACAAAAAATCTGAAATTTTCAAGGTGTAACTACGTGAGCATAATTAAATATTCACCAGTCTTAACACCAATAAGTGACCCTATTTATATCATATTTTAATGTTTGAATTATTTTAATTTTGGGCTTAAAACATTAATTTGTACAATTTTTTAGCTTAAGTCATTATTCCTGAAAATAAATCACTCACTAACTTTATGGATCATGCCATTTCTTTTGTTACGTTTGAATCAGTAGGTTAATTTAAACTTTAACAAGTACTATCGCAACAACGGTTTTCTTATAAAAATCCTTATTTTAGTCCAGGAAAGTTAGGAAATAAATCGGAAATGTTTAAGGCCAGCAGATATCAAGATGCGGTTTTCTGCATTGTGTTCAGAAAGCTCCCAGGAAAAAAGTCTATATGGTGTGGTTACGCCGTTTTTCGAAAAATGCATTTTAGTGCAATAAATGCATTTTGCAATTGCATAATTACTTGCAATATTATAAAAACGACTGGAAACTCGGAAAAATCGCTCGAAAATCGTTTCTCGGGGGTTTTCGGGGATCCCCAATTTTCTTCTGGCATTAGGATTAACCGGGCTATAAATTATAAATATTTGAATTTAATATTAAATTATATTACAAATATTATAAAAACAATTGCATTGGAAATCTTTTCTGCCTCAAAACTGGATTCAAAAAAAGCGCCAAAGCTATCAAGAGAGTAGACCGGGGACCGGAGCGAAAAGAAATTTCCAATTAACCAAAAAGTCACTTCCAACCAGGTCTAGGATGGTGACAAGGAAGAAGATGAAGAAGGGGAAGTAGAAGGAGGGTTTGAAGAAGATGTTTAGTATTTAAGTTAAAAATTGAACATTATAATGAATAATTTAATATTGATGAAAAGTACAATTTATTATCTAAATAAAGTATTATTTTTATAAATTGTGAATTTTCACTTTCTTTATTACCTTTCCCCGCAGAGCCAGCCCCAAGCGCCCCCGGGTAATTCTAATGCCAGAATTGAATTTGGCATCCCCAAAAACCCCGAGTATCGATTTTCTGCTTACTTTCATGGACGCTGCAGTTTCCCACCCAATCACCCCCCGGGCACCCCACGGAGCCACCCTTAAGCGTCCCCGAGTAATTTTAATACCATAATTTAATTCTGAATTCCTGAGAACCCCCGAGTAATGATTTTCGAGCGATTTTTCCGAGTTTCCAGTCGTTGTTAGAATATTGCAAGTAATTATGCAATTGCAAAATGCATTTATTGCACCAGAATGCACTTCTCGAAAAATTCTGAAAACCGCATCTCGATATATGCTGGCCTGCGTCGTTTTTCGTGTGGCGCGTTAGTGGCGGATTTAAAACATACGTGCGTTTTTATTATTACCGATGCACTTATCGACTAATCAGAATTTTATAATTATTTTTCTTATTCTCATCTTTTAAAAATCGATGAATTTTACAAATTGTTTTTAACTTAATGATTGTTGACAGTCGTAATTTTAACCTTATATTGGTGCCTTTTTACACGCAAATTATATTATTAAAAAACACTATGATAAAAATATTTAAAAATGCTGATTTTTATTAATAATGACATTATATTTTTATCATGGCAATGATGCCAATCATCACAATATTTTTATAAAATAAAACAAAAAAATGCTTAGACACAGAAAAACGATCCTTTTGCAATTTTTTGCTCCCTACACTTTAAATTCAAAGATTTCAAACTGTTAGTTAGAACATTTAATAATAGTTGCTCTTTATCTCACCGAAGAATCGACGTTATTTCCATTGAAATCTCCTGACGTCATATTGTCATGTCCGTCGGAACTCATCACCGGTGAAATTTATCTTTTAAAGCTCATAAAAATAAAATAAAATTGAAGTTAGGTTGCATAGAACCCAAAAATTGCATTTTTGGGCTTATGTTCCGTATTTCCAGAGTGACGATGTATGTATATATATATATATATATATATATATATATATATATATATATATATATATATATATATATATATATTTATATATATATATATATATATATATATATATATATATATATATATATATATATATATATATATATATATATATATATATATATATATATATATATATATATATATATATATATGTATATATATATATATATATATATATATATATATATATATATATATATATATATATATATATATATATATATATATATATATATATATATATATATATATATATATATATATACAGGGTTCCACAGATTCGTGTGCATGCATGGAGATCTCGGAAACCGTAAGAGATACGAAGTCGGTTAAATCATTGCAAAGTTGGCATTTAGGTGCCTAACAAAATGCCGTTTAGAGAGTTGTGAAATTCCGAGTACTTTTGGAGATATCCGAAAAACCCAAATTTGCCGAAACAAAATACACTTTCTAATAGCCACTTTTTAAGCTGTACAAAACATTGTTGAGACATTTTTCGTACGACGTTTCGTTTACGTTAAACCATCATAAACTTTATTTTTGAATATGACACTCGATTGTTTATTGTATTTTTTTGAAGCAGTTATAATCCCAATTACAATGATGTAGAACACTTAATATTTTTTTGTTAAATAATATTTTCCATAAGAGACAATAAGTTAGACAAGGAACGCACATCATTTCTTATAGGGGGGCCACCTACATGTCTTTTTACTATTTTAAAGAATCACAACTTTTGGGTACGGCCCTGTATTACATTTCTAAGTAAATTAAACTTGATATAAGTAACCATTTTCGAGATATTTGGATTTAAAAAAATTACGACGCATCTGATTTTAAATGCAAAATTAAAAAAAAATAAAACAAAATTTATAATTAAATAATTTGTACTTTAATTTTTAATAAAATTATTGTTCTTAAATTATGTTTAGTACAACATTAATTTTTTTTTGTAAATATACAAAAATATAAATAAAAACTTTAACACCCTGTATTTCGCAAACGAAGGCCTTGCGGAACTATATTTGTATAGACTTTCATGTTGATTTTGGACCTGACTACGTTCCCGAATTATTGACATTTTCATGAATCCTTGTTTGTATATACATATATATATATATATATATATATATATATATATGTATATATATATATATATATATATATATATATATATATATATATATATATATATATATATATATATATATATATATATATTTTATATATATATATATATATATATAAAATATATATATAATATATATATATATATATATATATATATATATATATATATATATATATATATATATTATATATATATATATATATATATATATATATATATATATATATATATATATATATATATATATATATATATATCATTCTCACATTGTATGGATTGAACGTTGACATCAAACAGATGTCTCGGGCAAATTTTGAACCCAAACATGGAAAATATCAAAAAAAATTTTGGCGCTTTTTGCCCAGAGATCCACTAAAAGAATATGAACTATTCAACAGTTAGTCTTAGATGATGATTAACTTTTTATTTAGCGGCAAAGGTGCTTTTTCCTCAAATTTTTGTTGATGATACTCTTGTTCCTAATAAGTCAAATTCATCCCTTTTACTGCACGGATTATCCGATGACAGTAAAAAGGACACTTGGTTGTAATTTATATTTAAACTGTAAATAATAATGATAATATAGTTGGTATAAAGTTGGTCGTAGCAAAATCTAAAGTGGCACAGGTTACATTATCTCGACTAGTACTGTGTGTGCTGTCCTATTATCAGATGTCCTTAAATTGCATTCAGATATTTTATTAAAGGTTTTTGCCTGATCTAATTCTATAGTTACATTGTCATGGATGAAATTCTCAGCTTATAAATGGCAATGCTTTGTTGCAAATCAAATTAGTTATGTTTAGAAAATTACTTACACAAGTATATGGAAATATGTCCATTCTTCTGATAATCCTGCGGATTGTGCCTGTAAAAGGGTATTTCCCCAACAACTCGTTCATCATAGGCCATGGAGGGTAAGGGCTGTGTGGCTTAGCTTTGATTTGGCAAGTTGGCCAACATAGGGCAAATCTAAAAGAAATCAGCCTTAGCCAAAAGGGAAAAAAAGGTTCATAAATTGTTAATGTAGATTTGAACTTTTCCTTTTGAGGCTGTTTCGTAGAGCCCGAGCTATACACAGCGATAGTTTTTTGGTTAAACAAATACAAATTCCAATATTTTCTAAGGAAATTGAAAATTTTTAGCAAGGCAAAGCGTTATCCAAACTTGAAAGCTTTCTCTATTTCTGAATAAACAGGTTTTTTCTAGATTTGCTGCTCATTTAACTTATTTAATTCTAAATTATGACCAAAAATTTCCTTTTTCTCTAACCTCGTTTTCATCGTCAAACCGATCTCCTAATTCAGGAATAACTAAATTGCCACCCAGGTTTTTAAACTTTGCACTTTTTAAAAAATCAACAATTCTGGATTTTATCCCCAAAGCGGACCACTGGATCTGGTTTTTTCAAATGCGTCAAATGTTTTAGGATAAATTCTAAGACAATTGAACCCTATATGGAAGACCTTCTTGCTTCGCGGGTAAAACAGGTTAAACCGTTTAGTTTTGCTGGTGTTGATATGGCAGTACCTTGCTAGCAGAGATTAAAGTTTTTTTTTTTTCATCGTGCCTATAATCTTGGCGTAAACGTAGTCGCATAAGACTGACAAACCAAACATTATAATCTAACTTGCAGGCGTGTAAGAAGAGGTTTGAGCTTTTACCGTTTACCTTTTATATATCCTTTTATGTCATGTCGAACAAGCAAATAAGCTAAGAAGTAAGTTAGTTAATAACACTAAAATCTTGGACTTCCATTGTCTTTATTTGTTAATTGATGTATCTTATATATTTTTTTACAACCTTTAAAATGACACATCCATCAAAATTCTTCCAGCAGACAAAGGAAATGCCACTGTAGTCATGGATACATTTACCTATGATGAAAAAATAGACGAAGTCGTTCGAAAAGGCAAATACCGATCTTTTGATCAAGATCCAACACCCTCAATAGAAAACAAAACTTCAAGAAAATGTAAAAACTTTCTGACGGACGAGACTAGAACAACTCTGATAGTAAGCCTCCACATCTATATGGGCTACCAAAAATACACAAGGACAATATACCTTTAAGACCAATCACCAGCTCTAGGAGTGCCCCACGACTGCACTGGCCAAATACCTTTTAGAATTAATTAAACCATTAGTTGGTAAGTCACCATTCTTTGTAAAAAACTCTAGCCATTTTGTTGAAATTTTCAATAATGTAGGAATAGGACCAAACGATACTTTTGTAAGCTTTGATGTAGAAAGTCTATATACAACAATACTTACTTTCAAGTGAAAGATAAGTACTATGCGCAGGACGATGGACTTCGCATGGGTTCCATCGCTCTCTCCAGTGGTAGCAAATTTTCATATGGAATGATTTGAGAAACACGCAATTAATACTGCACTAATCAAACCAAAAGTTTCGCTACGACATGTTGACGATACTTTTATTATATGGACAGGTAATGACGAAGAACTTGAAGGTTTCTTAAAAAATCTAAATTGTCTTCGACCCTGTATCAACTTCACAATGGAGAAGAAACAAGATTTGGCTCTACCTTTTCTCGACGTTTTAGTAAAACAAAATAATAAACATATACAAACCTCGGTATACAGAAAACCTACCCACACTGGACAATATTTACACCAGAATTCCAATCACTCTAACGAAACAAAGCAAGAAGTCATACGTACTTTATATAAGCGGGCAGTGACCTTATGTAACAGTAAGGAATCTCTGCAAGACGAAAAAAGTAATATAACTAGGGATCTTAAGCAAAACGGCTACAGTGAGAGATTGGTTAAGAAAACAATCGATAAATATCAAGATAAGACAAATAACTCTAATTTGAACAAGACTTCACAGGACCAAATATTTATGACTATTCCGTATATTAAAGGAACTTTAGAAAAGATCCGCAGAATAGCGTATGGGTATAATATTAAAACAGCATTTAAATCCCAAACCACTCTAAGAAGTATTCTTACAAAGACGAGGCCGGACAACAAAATTTTAAAAAATGATTGTATCTACCAAATTCCCTGTGAATGTGGTGAAGTATACATTGAGGAAACAAAAAGACCACTAGAAATTAGAGTTAAAGAACACAAAAAACGTACGGAACGAGGTGAAACGTCGAAATCAGGGATTGCCAAACACGCATGGTCAAAACAACACCGTATACAATGGTCGGAAGCAAAAATTATTTATGAAGAAAACCACTGGAAGAAAAGGAAATTTAAAGAAGCTGTAATAATTGCAAACAACCAAAATGTATTTAGAAAACCTAGTGTAGACATTCCGAATATCTGGCTGCCGTTGCTGAACCGTGACAAGTCGGTCAAGCTTTGGGGAACAACGGATAGTTTATAAGGTCGTAGCTTTTAAGAATAGTTTTAGTTATCACTTGAAAACGGTTGGAGATACATAACTAACCGAAACGTTGTGTATCAATTAACAAATAAAAACAATGGAAGTCCAAGATTTTAGTGTTATTGAAACCATAACATTGTGTAACACTTAAGGAAAAGTTAGTTAATATTATAACCATTAAAATGAATCTTACAAAGTAAACTTAAATTTATATGAATTTTAAAACATCCAGCGCTTAAAATGTTTTTCTTAATTCAGTTATGTTTACTTTAATTTTAATAAAATAGGAAACACAAACAGCGCATAAGAGATATTCAATCTATTATACGTATATTGTTGATATTTCCTTGAAAATAACAAAAGCAAGGCTCGGATAAATAAAAACGGGGTCTTCGTGTTTTGCAATTAAGTTTGTAGTGCTTGAATTCAATTTTGTTTTTAATTTAATTCTAAAAAATATATATTTTGTATTTCGAATGAAGAGGTAATATATTTTTAAATGAAGACCTAAATAAAAAAATATGTCATATATCACTCGGTAATAAAAACATACATGTAAAAAGGGCATAATTATTATATTGCCATTTAAGACCACCTCGCCTTGACAATTTGTAACTTTAGGTTAGCAATTTATTGATAGAAAACGGTGTGCCTTGGCAAAAATGTAATCTATGTTTACTATGTCTAGCTTTAAAATAGTTTATTTCTATCTTCAGGCGTAAGGTACGTTCATAAATCTAAATTATGTATTGCCAGAAACACTAGGATCTCGGTGCACTAAAATTTATGATTGGTTCATTTACTTATTACCACCGTGTTAACATTATAATTAAATAGAAAACAATGAGTTATATAATTCATAAATTTCTAGAGAAAGTTTTTATGTACCTTTAAAACAGTTACTTTATCTTTGTAGCAATATAATAGAAAAATTAAAATATTTTACTTTAAATTTTATTTAAATATTTTTACAGATAAGCTAAATATTCCTTAAAAATACTCGTACTTTTAAAGGTAAAACTTTTTATATTGCTAAATAAATACAAAAAGTATAACTTTAACATAGGTCTATCTTTTTTGTACACCGACAAGCACCTTCTTTAAGAACATTTTTTTTTAGTTTTCCTCTTAAGAAATTAATATTCTTATTCCTTCTCTTGCAGCTTTTAGTAGTCCAGCACGTATCTCCTTAAAGTACAGGGTTATTCATACAGCCATTTCGTGTATTTTTTTCCGTAGAATTCAATAATTTAATCAGAAAAAACATTTGAAACAAAAACAAAAGAGTTACAGCACGAGTAACGCATTTTTAAATGAAATACCCCGTATATTTTTATATTAATAGATAGAGATTTTTACGAGGAATTCGGTGATATAGGGGTTGCTGGGTTTATTTCCTGCGGTTCTGCTGCAATTGTCTAAAAACTGCATGATACTATAAGGATAGTTTCACCTGAAAAAACCTGGCTGCCACAGGTCACAGGTGCTTATTTGTCCAAGTCAAGAATTTCAAAAATACGTATATTACTTTTTGAAGTAGTTTTATAATGAGGTTTTCATCAGAAGAATGGCTTTAAATTATATATTATGCTCAAAATGATATGATATATCTATTTCTAAAGCAAGCAGTCAAATTACAATAAACGGAAAAATTAAAATAAAATACAAGGAAAAATATGGTGGTAATAAGAACATTTATAACAAAAAATTATAATATTACTAATAATTTAAATCTTCTATATAACTACCGTTATTTTCGAAACTTGAATATAACCCCTCCTTAGCTTTTCTAAGCTCGCCGATATTATTTAAGGCTCATGGTTAAAACGATTAATTTAATTTACAATTTTTCTCTCATTTCTTCCGTGTTTCTGTTCCCATTTTGGTAAACGACATTCTTTAAGAGACCCCATAAAAAAGTGTCAAAAATTGTAATATCTGGACTACTAGGAGGGTATCTAATAGTGCTATAACGTCCAATCCACTGATTGTTTCGGCGATTGAGATACGCACAACTTGACGAACAGCATGGGCGGCGCTCCGTCTTGTTGCTAAATATACGTTTCGAGTGGCAATTCTTTTAAAATGTCCTCAATATCGTTTTCAAGAAAATTGCAATATCTTTCTCCAGTTAAGGATCCTCCATTGGTCCAACAATTCTATTGCTAAGCACACATCAGACATGAGGAGAAGACCTCCCTTGGTATTTAATCTCTTGAAATTTCCTGGGATTTTGTCTTGCCCAGCTGTGCTGTGCGTAAACATTCCCGATGTAGTGAACCCAGCTTTATCCGTCCAAAGAATCGTTTGAAACAGGGTAGAATCGTTATCTTGTTCATGGATTAAAATTTGGAAACAAATTGAAAGCAAAGTTCCTTTTGTTCAAGTATTAAATGCTGCACTGGTAGAACGTGATATGGAAGATACTTAAAATATTTCAGTGTATATGTATATATATATATATATATATATATATATATATATATATATATATATATATATATATATATATATATATAAATATTAACAAATAGGTAGAGTTTCTTTAGCATATAGGCATATATGCCTATATGCCCAAAGAAACTCTACTCTATTTGTTAATATTTTTATTATAACAAGGCCCAAGAAATTAAATTTTATTATTATATATATATATATATATATATATATATATATATATATATATATATATATATATATATATATATATATATATATATATATATATATATATATATATATATATATATATATATATATATATATATATAAAAAAAGTAAATTTAATCTCTTTCCAAAGTAATTGCCCATAAAATGTTATGTGTGTTTACTGTAATATTTACGAATACGCTGTACATTCTAACTTTTGATTAAGACGTAAATTTGCACAAAAATAGAACATCTGCGATTCATGTTAAAATGTGTCCCTACATGGCAATCTTTAAAGCGTACACGATCCTTTGCCATAATTGGACTTATTCATGTGTTATGAAGTGTTGTTAAGTTGTCACAGAATCTGGAATTTAAATTACTATATCCAAGTACTTAGCTTTCGTGCTTCAAAAGAAATTAAATGCCAATTAAAATCTTTTGAGCAGCCTTTAATTGTTTTTAAATATTCTTTAAATATTTTACTAAAGTTCGTTTACGACATAAATGGAATAACTCAGTTGTTACCTGTACGGAAGCTATGGATAAATAGAACTTTAATATACAGTTCTTTTATTTTTAAACGAATCACCCTATGTATTTTTCTCAAAAAAAAACACGTCGGTTACAGGGGAAAGTTTAAAATTATAATTGATAAAGTTGTATCAATTAGCTCCTCACCTCCAGTTATCCCCACTTTGGTATGTTAAATGGCAACTTCCAAGGTGTGATACATCACTATAAATGGCTTACAATTTGCCACCCACCGTACCAAGAAAATCGGTGGACGTCGAAGCAAGTTAGAAAAAAAATGTGGGTTAATATTAAAAAGTTTATGCTTAAAATATCGCCGTAACTGGCAAGACATAGTAAATACTGTTTTGATACAAATTATATTTACTGATTTCCATAGCACCATTTTTATCTGCTTGATTTTCCAAAGATTGGGCGATATAGGGGTATATCACTTTTTTTCAAAAGGTACTGATACAATTTTAAGGTTAAGTTTTCTTTCAGAAAGAATGGCCCTATAATTTCGTTTCCATAAATACCTGCCCAAACATTAATCTTTTCTGGAGGAAATTAAATATGACCTTTCTAAAATAGGTGCGGATTTCTATTATTCTTATATCTAAAGTTGTGCCTGTTAGTTTATCCATTTAAGAAAAAAGGTGATTCGTCAACGTATAAAGCGAATATTTTTTAATCAAATAAGATTCTTCGTCAATTTGCTTGAATATGCTACAACTTTTTTCCTTGTAGTTTTCTTATTACATATAGATCCAGCTTTTTTACACTTACCTATTAATTTCATTATATACCTGGGCCACAGGTTGAAAGCAAATTTAATTTTGCAATTAAATTGTCTAAAACTTTCCTAATTTAAGCAACACTCTAGCACTAATGGTTCCCGAGTTACCAATACATGTAGGCCCAAAATTATATGTATATATATATATATATATATATATATATATATATATATATATATATATATATATTATATATATATATATATATATATATATATATATATATAAAATAATATATATATATATATATATATATATATATATATATATATATATATATATATATATATATATATATATATATATAGTTTATTTGTTAATTTTCTTTGACCTTTGCCTTGATAAATTGTTTAGGGTTTTTCCCAAAAAATTTCTGGATCTTCTTGGGGATGGGTCAGGCAATTTTTTTTAATATATTATTATTTTAAATGTTCCCCTCACTGCTATTTTAAAATATATTTTACAGTTTTTTACATTTCTTGATTTTAAAAACACATATTTATTCTTTGGTAAATGGTAAGATGGTGCTAGTAGTTCTATAAACTATCAAAAAATAAATAATAATTAAAAAAAAAAAATAGTTGAAGAGAAGACCGTTTATTGTAAAATATAACTGTTTTAAATGTTAAGTGTTTGTTTGTCTTTTCGGTATTAAATGTTTATTACACAACAACAAAAATGAGTGTTTTTTCGTAAGAAGCCCTTAGTTCAAAGGTAAGATTAAATGTTGATATATTATATAGGTAAAATTTCAATAAAAAAAATTTTTGTATTAGATTGATTTGTTGTTATAAAAATACATATTATATACCTGATGAAGGCCCTTTCAGGCCAAACGTCGAATTGACATAAATTGAATAAAAAATTGCTTAGTAAGCAACTGTTTTTATATATTGCCTGACCTTATCCCCAAGAAAATCCAGAAAATTTTTGAAAACCATAAACTATATATATATATATATATATATATATATATATATATATATATATATATATATATATATATATATATATATATATATATATATATATATATATATATATATATATATATTTTATTTATATGTATAATTTATTGATTTATTTTGTTGTTATTCTTATCTAATATATTATAAGGTCAGCAACTGAAATAAACCATCTATACCAACTTAAATACGTTTTACAAAAACATACAATTCTTACCATCACACCTAAGCAACTTAACTCAACTAAATACCAAAGCTTGCTTACAATTAAATGTGCTTGCAATGCTCTAGAAGGCTCTTAAGACAAAGAAAATAAGCAGTGTTCTTTGAAATTAAAATAAAACAAAATAATGCTAAAAGAAATTTCTGAAATTTCTACTTTACAATTTTAATACTTATTGTCTTATTAGTGAATTTTAAAACTATTGTATTTAAAATGCCCCCAACATTATTTCTAGAAGAAAAATTGTTTTTTCTTGTGGGGATAATTAGGGCTAGGGGAGTAGCCTCAATATTTAATGAACCGCATCAACATTTAATGAACGGCACTCCAACAAAACTGTACACTATTTCACCGTAACGTGGTTAGTAAATAAGTTAAAAAGAACATAAAGTATAGAAAAAAAAAAAATTGACGAAAACACTTGAAAAACAAAAAACCCGCATTGATTGTTGGCAGTTTTGAAAACACCGCAGGTAGCAGTAACTCATAATATTTCAGAGGTTACAATACCAAAGATATATTGGTAGGCTCAATACTAAAAATTATTATAAGTTTTTTATAGAAACCAAAATTTGCTCAGGTGGTAAAAACTTTATATTTGTAGTTTTTGGGTATGAACAAAGACCATTTTAATTTTCCAAACCACATTTTATTTTTGTATGAAATTGAGTGGGTTCGTAAAATTGTATATGACGGCCATCTAAAAATCCGCAATTTGTTATTGAAAGTAAATACCAGTCTAGCTTTAAGGTAAATTTTTGACGTGGAATTTAAAACAACAAAATATAAGGATCCTTCTCTTTTGTTTAAATAAAATTTAAATTCCAAAAAATATTTACTGTTTTTACAAACGTAAATGTTTTTTTCTTATTAAAAAAAATGTATGTTCTTTAAACAAGATGATGTTAGCGTTCATTCCACCATTATTGTGACTTATTGGTTAAACAAAAAAAAATGTTAATTATTATAATAACAGGTAATTTTAAATTTAATTCAGTACGTTATAACATAATAATAAATAATAATAATTTTATTCACAATTACGTAAGACTTTTGACCAATAGTTTAGAAGATAAGAACTAGATACAACATTTAGTTTTTTTATTAAGGGCAAAACTTAGTTTATATTTTCGTAACTTTATTATACTTATTTTTACCGTAAATACCACAATTTTGTGGAATATTAAGTACTTAATTTACCTTGCGCCAGTATAATAATTATTTATTTTTTGTTACGGTCCAATAAAATCAATGCGAACTTTTTCATTTGACAAAAACATGTTTTTTTAAAACATGGCATAACCATTTTAATTTCAATTTTGCTCTTGTGCAGTCATATAGAACGTGCCTTTTTTGATGCCTAGTAATAACCGGCCCATTTCGTGTTTTTGCGTTTTTGTAAATTAGTTATTTTCTTTTTTGGTTAAAGTCACGTTGTTACTGTTTTTAAAAACTTAATTTTTATTTGTTATAGTAGTGAAGCTCCTGGTGCTTTAGTAAACTAATAACCAAATAATAAGCCCTTAATTCCGTTTATAAAGTATTGTTTCGTTACATCGTATAAAATGACGGATCTTTATTTTACCCTTTTTATTAGCAAACGTTTCTATGGTAACAGCAATGCAAGGTAACTGTGTTAACTACTTAGTTGTCAATATCATAAAGATGATCGAAAGTCTATTTAGGTCTGACCCTTTGTAGGGTTTCCTATCGCCTCTTATAGTAACGGGAAGAGAGTCAAAAAGTGTAAAATTAGCTAAAAAAATATTTTAATACAGGATGCAAAAAAAGTGTAAGAGTAAGACGCTTCACAATGACCTTCGGAATGGAGCAAAAATATGGTAATTAATCTTAAACCCATATTAAATAATTATAAGTTCTTACATTTCTATAAGAGTGAAAGTACATAAATTTACATCAAGCTGAAAGTAAGTAAAATTGTTAAAAACATAATTAAAAATAACATTTCAAAATTTCCAAGGAAGTTTAAAGGTGTATGGAAGCCCAATGCTATGGCCCATTCGATCAAAAAATGTCTAGCCCAGTATAAAAATAACTGTCAGAGTGTGTCAGAGATTTTGCGCAATAACAAAATTCCACAAAATAATTTAATGTGTTGCCTACTTACACACTGATAAATCAGTGTGCAGTTAGGAAACACATTATACTTTTATGAGAGCCGGAGTACCGTTTTTGGTGAAACGGCGCGCGCGGCGCGTATGAAACTATATCCGTGCTATACCATCAACCGTCGTCGTCTCATCATTCGTCATTTTCGTTGTGGTTTGTGATCTTTGCGCCGTATTAGTTTCGATTGTTTTGGTTTGTGTGATTATATTTTGGGGTTTGGGCAGAAGTTTTTTGGATTGTTTTAAAAACCTTTATTCTAGTGATTAGTGTTTATTAAATTGTGACTATAATTTTGTGTTTATTGTTTGTTACTTATAATATCGTAACAAAATGACTAGAGCTGGTATGGTTTTGTCTTGCAAATACAAGAGTAACATTCCCGCCCTTTTTTACTTTAGATAAGTATTTCTTTTATTTAAATAAAGTGCTTCTTATGAGACGTAACGTTAGGTAACCAAATAGATAATAATATATCAATTATGAATAATAGGAAATGAAAATTTCATAGGAAATAGCAGTGAGAAAAGTAAGACAATCTTAACTATCTTTTAGATGATTTCCACAATGTTTTTTATATCTGTGGATTATTAAAAAAAAAACAAGGTTTACATTCAGGTACTTTTTATTTCATTTAATAATTTAGTACTTTCTTTTTAAAGGATAAAAAATTACTAATTACTGGGAAACCAGGCAAATTTTAATATATACAGGTCCCTCTAATTAAATTTTGGTACAATTTCATGTTAAAGTTTCTTTTTGCTTTTTCCGTATTTGTTTAAAAGAAATTAGATTTTTGGTTTCTTAATCTTACATTATCAACTTTTTAAGCTCGACATACTGTAGACACATAATATTTAACGGATACTGTTACAATTGATACCTAGGTACCAAAGGTTACACAACATTTTTAACCACTGTTATTCTGTCTCATGAATGTTTGTTATTAATGAAAAGTATATGCCTAAAAAGCAGTTTACTTTTTAATGTACAACCAGAATCTTAGGATTAGATTAAACTCATTTACATTATCTTGCCCTTCTTTTATCACAAAATTGGTGAAAAGTACATGAAACTATTAAACTCCCGAAAATATCGACCATTTAAATAGCAGGCTATTCTTTTCCCTATTATACCAGGGGTGATATAAAAACCAATATTGCACAATAATTTTTAAATATTCTATAGTAGTTTCGTTTAATAACCAACAAAATTTTGTGCAAAAATAAAAAAAAAAAGTGAATGTTTGAATGTGACATTTGATGATTTCAACTTTATAGATAGTAACAAAGAATTATGGAAGTCCGGCCCTGACCTACTATTCATTGCGCAAACTTCGCGGGGCCAATGCCCCTATTCCCCCGCCCTGATGCCTGGATAATTTGTTCTACAGTATTGGGCTTCCATACATCTTTGAACTTCCTTAAAAATTCCCCATCTCTTCCGGTACGTAGAAAAAAATAGACTCAAGGTCCAAGGTAAAAACATAGGTTTTTCGCAATTTTCTTCAAAAGTAAGTCTTATCGTAAAATTACCTTAGACAAAAATTGTAGATCATAAAATTATCTATAAAAAAGGTATCAACAATTAATTTATTTTTCCTAAAAGTGACCGTTCCTGGGATATAACGATTCAAAAATTTGTAAGCTTCATTGTATGCAAAATGCACACTTTTCCACGCCACCTCTGAAGCAGTGTACTTAGCGCGTTTTTTTTAACGTGGTTTCCCCAGTAGGCCTATTCTACAGGTCTGTTGTGATTCTGTTTAATTAAAAACTATTGCATAATAACAAATATTCGCAAGGGTTGGAATGTTGGAATTCATAAACGCGATGGAAATTAAAAAACAGTAGAAAAATCATTCGTCCGATCCATAATCTTCAATTACTTTTTGTTGTTCTTCTTCTTGAAAAATATATATATATATATATATATATATATATATATATATATATATATATATATATATATATATATATATATATATATATATATATATATATATATATATATAAAATATATATATATATATATATATATATATATATATATATATATATATATATAATATATATATATATATATATATATATATATATATATATATATATATATATATATATATATATATATTTTAATTTTTTGGTAATATTAAAAAAAAATACACTGGCACTTAGATTTAACCAAAACTAAATAATAATAAAGGGTTAATTAGTTTGGACTTTCGTAAATTTCTTTATAAATTAACTCGAAAAATAAATCCTTTTATTTAATTTTATCATTTTCTTTAATAATAACTCATAATATATAAATTAATTAGTGTCCCGCCAGTCAAACTAATCTAATTTTGTCAAAAGTGTTAAAGGAAGTTTTAACTGCGTAGGCTGCGCACGTTTTCGGATTTACGCCAGAAATATTAATGAACAATTTTAGGAGGCGATATAAAACGAGAGATGTAACAAATTTGGGAAATCTTTGGATGTCAAGTTGGATAATGTATATTAGTGTAAAACATTATTTATGTGTAACTTATGGAGTAAAGGAAAACAAAAAGTTATATTAAGAAATATACCATCAATATTTATATACCCAAAATTAACCAACATGCAAAAAAATCTTTAATAATTAAATATTCTTAACTCCAAAAATACTGGAGATACAAAAATAACGCTGGAGTACTAAATTGTAGCTTTTTTGCTTACAAATATTTTTCTTTGCATAGATTTTCTGTACAAATATTTGGCGAAATATGGCCGTTTAAAGTCTCTATTTACGAGAGAGCACAAAATTATTTGTGCCCTTTAAACTCACCCCATTTCAAAACTTAGGGATTTAAAGGAATCTAATTTACATAGCCTGGCAGCTCTTAAAAACCCTACAAAATCATTAAAAACTTTCTTTCATTAAAAAAAAGAAGATATGTTTAAAAAACCAATCAATTTTTTTCCGAAAAATTCGAATTGCTCACTTTGGAGCATAATAATCTACATAACTGGTTAACTGGTATACTTTGTAGTCCTCGTGCACTATACGTTCGAAACTTTTGGAAACGGCATTTAACCAACGCATTGGGGATGGTTCTTGAAAGAAGGTTTATTGCACCCCATTAGAATGAACAAACCGCCTGCACCTAAAGAACTTCTCAAAATGATTTTTTGTCAATGGCAAACAGGGTGCAAGTTTCACGTGGCAGCAGAAAGGTCGAATTATAAATTCGACTTGTTCTGAGTGCTCTGGTGAGAATTGTGATCATAGTGCACCAGTAGTAGAAGAAGATGAGAATGACGATTATATAAATAAAGACTTTTAAAAAAACATATTTTTATCTGTGTTTAAAAAAATTTTAAATTTTTTGTCTATGTATGTAAATAAGAAAGTGTATTTTTAAATAAAGTTTTGTATGTTTTAATAGTTTTTATACATATATATATATATATATATATATATATATATATATATATATATATATATATATATATATATATATATATATATATATATATATATATATATATATATATATATATATATATATATATATATATACAGGGTGGCCGTCCATATTTTCCCCCATTTTGATCGCGAATAATTTTTGAACAAATAAAGATATCAAGATGGGGTTTTCGCAAATATACTTATATTTCTTTAAAGTTTATTCTCGTATCTTTACCTTTTTTATGTGACATTCCATTAGCTCAAAAACAAAATGGCCGATTTTCCGATATAGGACAACTGTTATTTTAAATAGAACACCCTGTATATGTTTCAATATTTTTAAAATTTAATCTTTCCCCCTTTAAAAAAAAGTAACACAAGCTATGGTTATCTTAAAAAAAAACGCATTTATTGACCTCCAAAGAATTGACTGTATGTCGAATAGGAATATTATTGTAAAGGATTTTTTGAAAAGTCGCCTGTGGAAACAAAATTATCTCGTTTCCATAACAGCAACAAGCCTCATTGTCCCCTTGTTTGGGCATTTTTACCAAGTTATTTTAATTAGGAAGCGCAAAATGTTCTCGTTAAGGGAAAAAGGAAATTTTTTAGTTTGCCGAAACCAAATCAGTAAAGAAACCCAGCGAAGATTTAGAAACATGTTTAATAAAGCTCCACCCACAAAAATTCAATTTAAAAACTGGTACAGAAAATTCTGAGTACAGGATCTTTAGCCCTTAAAGAAATTAGTAAACAATGAGGATTTGCTAAATAAAACGTTAAAAATTCTGGAGATAACTCAGGAAGATCCAACATTGTCAACAAGAAAAATCTCAAGTTCAGTCCATATTCCTAAAACTACAGTACAAGAAATCATGAAAAAGAACTTAAATTAAAGCCATACAAAATTCAAATGTTACAAGAAATAAAAGAAACTGATTTTCCACAAAGGGTGGAATTTTGCCAGAGAATTCAAAATTTAAAGGAACAATATACATTTTTGGGTAGACTAATAATGTCAGAAGCCACATTTCACCTCAAGGAAAAGTAAATAAGCATAACTGCAGGTTTTGGGCAACAGAAAATCCTCGACAATATAACGAACATGTTAGAGATTACCAAAAGTCACAGTCTGGTGTGGTATGTCAAAGCAAAATTTATGGGCCATTTTTTTTCATGAACCAACTGTAACCTCTTGGGCTTACGTTGATATGCTGGAAATATTTTTTTTATCCCCAATTGCAAGAAGAAAACTATTGAATTTCGTCTATTTTCAACAAGATGGGGCTACACCACATTATGCTAACATTACCAAGGATTCACTGACCAACGTTTTTGGAAACCGGTGGGTTGGGAAAAGGAGGCCCTATTTCCTGGCCATTGTTCACCAGATTTGACTGTTCCAGATTTTTTCTTGGGGGTATGTGAAAGAGAGGTGTTATAGTCCACTTCCCCAAAATTTAGGGGCAATTAAAAATTAATATCCGAAACATAATAGAAAATATTCCTGAAGAATTTTTAGTCAATAGTTTTAATAATTTTTTTTCGAATTTAAATAAGTGCGTCGAAGTCGGCGGAAGGCATTTTCAACATTTACAGTAGTTTTTAAAAGTAATGTAACCTTATTGTAACTATTATTTTGTGAATAACCTAAACCTTTGGCGATCCTTTTTTGTAACATATGAAGCAAATTTTAATTGTTAAATAATATTGTTGGTCGACATGCAGTCAATTTTGGGAAGGCCATTAAATACGTTGTTTTTTGAGATAACCATAGCTTGTGTTACTTTTTTTTAAAAGGAAAGATTAATTTGAAAATATGGGAACATATACAGGGTGTTCCTTTTTAAAATAACATAGTTGTCCTATAATGGAAAATCGGCCATTTTTTTTTTGAGCTAATGGAATGTCACAATAAAATCGAAGGTACGAGAATAAACTTTAAAAAATATAAGTGCATCTGCAAAACCGCATTTTGGGATCCCTTTTTATTTGTTCCAAAGTTATTCTCGTTTTTAAAATGGGTCAAAATATGGCCGGCCCCCCTGTATATATATATATATATATATATATATATATATATATATATATATATATATATATATATATATATATATATATATATATATATATATATATATATATATATATATATATATAAAAAATATATATATAAAATATATATATATATATATATATATATATATATATATATATATATATATATATATATATATAAATATATATATATATATATATATATATATATATAAAAAATTTTATATATAAAATATATATATATATATATATATATATATATATATATATATATATATATATATAATATATATATATATATATATATATATATATATATTTTATATATATATATATATATATATATATATATATATATATATATATATATATATATATATATATAAAAAAAAGATTTTTAAAAAAGGAAGGTGTGAAAACGAGAAATTATTTTTTTAAGCAAAATAAGAAAAGTGTTGTTTTAAAACATAATAATTTGTGTTTTTAAAATTTATATTTAGCCTATTCTTTTGGTAAGTAAAACTATTTAATAACAAAAAAAAAACCAAACAAAAATTTTATTTGTTGTTTTTATTTTTACATTTAATTTCATTTAAATATCAAAATAAATTGCTAGAAGAATTTTTATTTTTTTTATGTAAATAACACTTTTTAAAAAAAAAATAAATATGAAAACATCGAAAAATCTTCGTCGGTCGACTCGCATTCGATAAAACAGGCCAACTTTTTAAACTTTGAAAGGTCATAATTCGAAAACGATTAATTTTTGGACCCATATTTTTTTGGTTTTTCGCTTTTTTTGAGCTCCACTATCGTCCATTAAAATGATGAGCATCATTTTTTCACCCTGTATATATATATATATATATATATATATATATATATATATATATATATATATATATATATATATATATATATATATATTATATATATATATATATATATATATATATATATATATATATATATATATATATATATATATATATATATATATATATATATATATATACGGGGGGTAGCAATTAAACGGGATTACTGACATTTTCAATAATTCGTTATCGATACCTACATATAAAATGGCTAATTTTAAAAATTAAACAATTTTTATTAAAAAAACTGGAATTACCTGACTTTTTACCCTTTAATCTTAGATGCCTTTTGACACAAATCATTATTATGTTTTTAATTTAGAGGGGACCAAATAAACAATAGCAAAAAACGACAACATGTTTTTCATTTTATAAAAAATGTAAACATGGCATTATTTTTTTATTAAAACAGAAAAATTAAAAAAGAGCAATTAAAAAAAACTTTACCCAAATTTTACTAGTTTTTTTTTCATATATAATTTAGATTAAAAAATTTTTGTATTAGGTACATTTATGTTTTTTAAATGGTAACAAAAGTATGTTAATTTACAGGTTTACAGGACAATAGGGGTCCAAAAAAAATATAAAGTTTTGGTTAGTTTTAAAAAGAAAATGCATAAGGGAGACAAACGGAAAGTCAATAATATTAAAATGTCAAGCTTAATTTTCCGTCACACTTGTACACGTTCATATATTAAGGACAAAGAATGCAAAGGTCTATTTTGTGTATTTTTATCAAGGAAATTAAAATAATATTTAAGAAAATAGTTTAATTTAAAACAAAAGACATGCGACTTAAAATTAACGGTTTAACGGACAACGAATTATTTGTTCGTTTTAAAAGCATCTTATTTTTAAATGTGGATTTAAATAGGAAAGTAGAGGAACGTGCCAATAAATATCGAAATAATTGAAACATAAAATGTTATTATTCTGCCAAAAATTTTATTTATGGTGTAAAAATGTTAAAGGCAATAAATAATTTTCTATAGATGCTAAAAATAATAAAAATATTTTTATTGAAACCTATTAAAAAATGCGTCAAGGGGGAAAATTATAAATAAGTGTGCTATTAAAAAAACCTTTTTTCGTATGTCGTCTCTTTTCTTTAAATAAATTAATTTATTAAGTTTACCTGAATAAATACCCAAACGGCTTGTCACATTTTTTTTTTTTTAAAATAGGAGCCATTTTGATCATTGTTGATTACCCCGTACTGTTTCGTTGTTTAGATTTTTTTTTATCTAATAAACATTACCTAAATATTGTAAATAATAATAATACACACTCTACTATATATATATATATATATATATATATATATATATATATATATATATATATATATATATATATATATATATATATATATATATATATATATATATATATATATATATATACCAAAACCAGAGTAGTGGGGGAGCGGTCTTTTTGAATTATTGAAAAAGGATTGGTGGCCTGGATTTAGAATGAAAACCCTTTTCTGTTTTGTCAAGCTTTCGAGAGTTTATTATTTTCTCCCTTCCCCCAGGACTAACAAAAAGTAAGTTTTACAATTAAAAAAACTAACCTAAAAACTTTAAAAAGACTTAACTCATAAAGTGGGTTGCATGTGAAAACAAGAATATCCATGCGGATACTCAAGATTTATCGGGGCATATTTGTGTTGCGAACTACATTTTTAAAGGGAAAAAATTCAATTAAACTTAAAAGAAAAACCGATATTAGGAACACGCGGAAAAACGCGGTTAAAAGTTCTGACAGAAGTGACAGAAGGGTTTAAATTGTCTGAATGGATCAGCGACATTCGTAACTAGAAAACTTCGATTCAGAAAAGGATACGAGATTAATAACGTTTGAGAGAAAGAGACATATCTTGTTTATTTCTACAGCGCAGGATCTATATAATAATTTATCAACAACTGTTCATCGAATCTTGTGCAGTACCTGACTTAGTAAAATATTGTTTTTGGTTCTGAATTAATTTTAAGTACTACTAGCCATAGTCTTATGATGAAAAAGTAGTTTGAGCCGAAATTATTTAAAAAGCAGTTACATTAATTGAGTCTCTCTGATACCCATTTTTAAAGTGGAGATAATGGACTTTGAATAAAGAGCATAAGAGTGTGTATTATTATTATTTACAATATTGCTAGGTAATGTTTATTAGATAATAAAAAATCTAAACAACGGCTAGTATGTACGGGGTAATCCAACAAAGATCAAAATGGCTTTCCTATATTGAAAAAAAAATGTGACAAGCCGTTTGGCGTAGTTATTCAGGTAAACTTAATAAATTAATTTAATTTAAAGCAAAAGAGACGACATATGATCGAGGTTCTTTTAATAGCACAACTTATTTATAGGTTTCCCCTTGAAAGCGCATTTTTTTAATAGGTTTCAATAAAAATATTTGTTATTTATTTTTAGCATCTATAGAAAATTATTTATTGCCTTTAACAGTTTTACACCATAAATGAAATTTTGGCAGAATAATAACATTTTATGTTTCAATTATTTCGATATTTATTGGCACGTTCCTCTACTTTCTTATTTAAATCCCACATTTTAAAAATAAGATGCTTTTAAAACGAACCAAATAATTCGTTGTCCCGTTAAGAAACCGTTAATTTTAAGTCGCATGTCTTTTGTTTTAAATTAAATTATTTTCTTAAATATTATTTTAATTTCCTTGATAAAATACACAAAATAGACCTTTACATTCTTCCTAACTTTTCCTTTATTACGAGAAAAGTCCCGCAGATATAGCCCCATTTTGTCCTTAGCATATGAACGTTTACAGGTGTGACGGAAAATTAAGCTTGACATTTTAATATTATTGACTTTCCGTTTGTCTCCCTTATGCATTTTCTTTTTAAAACTAACCAAAACTTTATATTTTTTCTTTTGGATCCCTATTGTCCTGTAAACCTGTAAATTAACATACTTTTGTTACCATTTGAAAAACATAAATGTACCTAATACAAAAAGTTTTAATCTAAATTATATATGAAACAAAAACTAGTATAATTGTTAAGTTTTTTTAAATTGCTCGTTTTAATTTTTTTTCTGTTTTGACAAAAAATATAAATACGCCATGTTTAGCATTTTTATATATGTAAAGAAACATGTTGTCGTTGTTGCTATTGTTTATTTGGTACTACTAAATTAAAAACATAATAATGATTTGTGTCAAAAAAGGCATCTAAGATTAAAGGGTAAATGTCCAGGGTAATTCCAGTTTTTTTTTTAATAAAAAATTGTTTACTTTTTTAAAATTAGCATTTTTATATGTAGGTATCGATAACGAATTATTGAAAATGTCAGTAATCAGTTTTAACCCGCTACCCTACGTATCATGACTAAAGGCAGGTAAAATGAAGAAAAGTTTCTACATAGGGAATTAGGTTTTATGGCGCGCAGCGGATTTGATATTAGGTTCTTAAATAAGAGAGAAAATTCAGGGTTTTATTTTGCTCTTTATGCTACCGTGACACGCGAAATTTTAATTCTAAAACTACTGCATTCAATGTTCGTAAGCTGGCGGCAAAACTTTATTATTTTATATTACTTTTAAGTTAGATTAGGGTACTTACCTTGTTTAACTTTGATAATAAAAAATTATTTTTATAAACAGTTTGATTTTTGAAATACTAATCAAGTTTTCGGAAACTATCGAAACTTGTATGTCTTTTAGTGCAGTAATAATTGGTTTTAAATAACAGCTTTAATATTGACGTTAGACCACAGAACTGTATTTGCCTAAATAAATAAGTATTAACAGCCATGTCTCGGTATACAAACTGGGTTATTCTTTTTATCCAAACTAATGGAGAATTTATTTTGTTGTGGCCCACATTACTATTCTGTACCAACCTTAGAAAAAACATGAATAGAAAGAGAAAGACGGAAAAAAAATATCGCGAAAATAGTTATTTTCCTAACAAGTGCGCAAAGTGATACTTTTCGGCACGCGACTGCCGTTGCCCGAACGACGCGAAGCGGAGTTCGGGCAAGCAGTCAAGTGCGGAAAAGTCACTTTGCGCAAGCGTTAGGAACAAAATTTTTCCTACGAGCGTCAGATAACACCAATATTAAAGCAATGATTATTTTTTAAATTATGTTTAATCTGAAAGAACTGCTATAACATATTTATAAATGGGAATTATTTGTTGATAACATTTACAACAAAAGAACAGTTATTAGCATAGTGTAAATTAATTGCAGAACCTGTAATTTCATTTAGCGGGTGGCTTATGGAAGCGCTTATTGTACGGCTTGATAAATGTTGACTTAGCTCAGGAGGGGAGTTGTTCATGGTCAATATTTTATTCGACATATCTTTTTTCTGATTTGTGGATTCATCAATGTAGCTCTCAGCTACAGCCGTTGATTTTGCGGCCCCCAAGTCGCTTGACATTGGTAATTCCTTCTCCAACATCCGCTAACATAGTCGCAGAGGATCGACGAAAACTATGTCCAGTGTATTCTTCTGGATTTTTTTATTTTAGGTATGCAGCAATTTCTGAAGGCATTTTACCTATTGAATTTATTCCCACACATTGCGTACTGCATACTCCTTGTTTATACTGGACAAAAAAACGTCTTGTGGGGTATGTGGTTTTCGCAAATTTGCATATTTACCATACAATTGCAGATAAAGTCCGTTATTTGTTTCATCGGACACTACAAAGATTCTGGAAGTCTAATTTTTACTGTCAGGAATTTTCACCACTCTCAAATTTTCATTATCCTGTATGTCATCAATCATTATTTTTGTAAGTTCATCTCTCCTACAAGCACCGGCTAATCCAAAAATTGTAGCAACTTTTATTAGAAGGTAAATATTATCAGGTGCTTCTTTCATGAATCTTGAAACTTCTTCTTTGCTGAAAGTTTTTGATTTTTTTGGCCGGTATCCCTCGGTTTGGTGTTTAAGTAGTGATGTTAGCTTGAAATATGAACTTAAATCAAGGTTTCTTTTCACTTTGAGGACACATTTTAACATAGAGTACTTACTCCATAAAGTATTAGGTTTATATGTTTTTTGCAAATCCGCAAAATAGGCCAAGAACACGTCTTCTTTTATACTTTTTGTCCCTTTGCTGGAGCACCAGTTTTCAAAATGACTATATTGATTCTCATATTTTTCACGAGATTTTGCTGGTAATAAATTCAAACTTACGGTATTTGCTGCATCCAGGATAGAATCTGGTAGCTCCTCATCGGAACTACTCATTTTAAATAATAATTTTTGTCGGATTTTTATTTAATTAAAAAAAGATACTATGACGCCTTTTCATTAAAAATGCTTGTTTGTATTAAAATTTGTGCAATTGCTTGTTCATATGGAAACGAAGAAAAAATCTGACGTGTTAAAACCACCAAGATTACATATTGTTGCTTGATTTGTCATAATCATTTATTATTATTAATATTATACAGGGTAATTGGAAAAATGTTTTTTTTTGTGTTTTAGTTGAAATATTGAAAATTACGAAGTAACAAACAAAAAGAGAATAAACTAAAACTTGCAATGGCTTCGTATTTTGCATGAAATAGCCTAAAATTACTAAAATACATATAAATCTTGCTTACCTGTAAGATTTTAGAGTAGTCTTACTTTTCTGCACGGCGTGCAAAAAAGTTCACTTTTCCGCACGCCGTGCGGAAAAGTGCAACTTTGCGCACTCAAATGCGTGCGGAAAAGTGGACTTTTCCGCACGCTCGTAGAAAAAGGTATTAATTACTATTAATTATTTATTTTAAAAGTTAAAGCAACAAAACATTTTTTTTTATTTTTTAAAATAACATTATAAGCAATTCATTTTGAAAATAAATCATCTTAAATAATTAACAGTCCTAAAGAAATCAAGATGTCTCTACGCGACGCCAAGAACGGTAGACTGTCATGGGTAAAATCGGAACCTTATTATTCCCACTGACTGACTCTCGGAACCGCATCATTGCTTTTCTATAGCGGTTTGATGTGAGTTCATAAAATATTCTGGTAATAATTTAAATTTAAACGATATAACCAAGGAAGTTTAAAGGTGTATGGAAGCCCAATACTGTAGAACAAAATTGTCCAGGCGTGCAGGGCAGCGGGAATAGGCGGGTTGGCCCCGCGGAATTTGCGCAATGAATAGTAGGTCAGGGCCGGATTTCCATAATTCTTTGTTACTATCTATAAAATTGACATCATCGAATGTCCAATTACAACATTCACTGTTTTTTTTTTATTTTTTCCACAAAATTGTTGGTTATTAAAGGATACTACTATAGAATATTTAAAATTATTGTGTATTATTGGATTTTATATCATCTGATATAATATGAAAAGAATAGATGGCGCCCGAAGATACTGCCTTCTATTAAATGGTCGATATTTTTGGAAGTTTTGTATTTTTACCAAAAATCTTTGTAAATAAATAAAAAACCATTTTTTAAAATAAATTTCAAACATTGTATGATAGTATTATGTACTTATTACCAATTTTGTGATAAAAGAAGGGCAAGATTGTGTAAATGAGTTTAATCTGATCCTAAGATTCTGGTTGTACATTAAAAAGTGACATTTTTTATAACTGCTTTTAAGGCATATACTTTTCACTAATAACAAACATTCATGGGACAGAATAACGGTGGTTAAAAATGTTTAGTAACCTTTGGTACCTGAGTATCCATTGTAACAGTATCCGTTAAATATTATGTGTGTACAGTATGTAGAGCTTAAAAAATTGATAATGCAAGATTAAGAAACTAAAATTTAATTTATTTTTAAACAATGGTATTGTCTGAAAGCGCCTCCACTCCATTTGATCAATTTCAGGGGTGCTGATTGCAAATCTGAAAAATATCTTTCGGCAAGCCGTTTCCGAGATATTATCATCAAAATTGAAAATTAAACTAACCTTATTTCACTATATTCTCCCTTCTTGTACACACTTGATTTTTACACTAAAGTGGCACACAATATTTTATAAACACCTTTTAAAACCTTGTATTTTTAATATTTTACATCTTTTTTCAATTAAATTGCGAACTTTTAAGTTCAAAGGCAGCAGCCATATTTGCTTAAAAAATAAAAGTGTAAAAAAGGTGTAAAATAAACATAAAAACAAGTTTTTAAAAGGTGTTTGCGAAATATTCTGTGCCAATTTAGTGTAAAAAATCAAGAATTATGTGCAAAAAGAAGGAGGAATAGTGTGAATAAGGTTAGTTTGATTTTCAATTTTGATGATGAATATCTCGAAAACGAAACATTACCGATTTTTTTTTTCAGATTCGTAATCAGCGCCCCAAAAAACCCCTGTATACCAAATTTGGTCAAAATCGGAGAGGAGGCAACTTTCGAGAGAAATACCAAACAAATACAGAAAAAGCAAAAAGGAACTTTAACATAAAATTGTACTTCCTTTCATTCAATTAGAGGGACCTGTATATATTAAAATTTGCCTGGTCTGCCCAGTAATCAATAATTTTGATCCTTTAAAAGAGTGTACTAAATTATTAAATGAAATAAAAGTACCTAAATGTAAACCTTATTTCTTTTTAATAATCCACAAAAATACACTAACATTGTGGAAATCATCTAAAAGATAGTTAAGATTGCCTTACTTTTCTCACTTATATTTCCTATGAAATTTTTATTTTCTATTATTCATAATTGATATATTATTATTTATTCGGTTACCTAACGTTACGTCTTATAAGAAGCACCTAATTTAAATATAAGAAATACTTACCTAAAGTTAAAAAGACGGGTATGTTACCCTTGGATTTGCAAGACAAAACCATACAACCTCTAGTCATTTTGTTAAGATATTATAAGTAACAAACAATAAACACAAAACTATAATTTAATAAACACTAATCACTAAAATAAGAAGGTTTTTATCAATCCAAAAAACGGTACTCCGGCTCTCATAAAACTATAATGTGTTGGCTAACTTCACACTGATTTATCAGTGTGTAAGTAGGCAACACATTAAATTATTTCGTGGTATTTTGTTATTGCGCAGAATCGGCGGGGCCAACTCTGACAGTTATATTCATACTGGGCTGGACATTATTTGATTGAATGGGCCATAGCATTGGGCTTCCATACACCTTTAAACTTCCTTGGATATAACTAATGAAATGATGTAATATTCAACGTTAGTTAAAGACGCCTAACAGTAGCAGTTATAACTAATTTCGTTTGGTTATAATTGGTAAGGCACGTAAAGTAGATTACTAAATTGACTGATTTTAGTTTAGCTCATTAAGGATTTCTTGTTTAATAAATGATGTAGAAGCAATTGCGTTAGGATTAATACAAAAAAGTAAAAACACAGATTTACAGCAGCTACTTGCTTAAAATTAATTTTATTTAAAAAACACGTTTTTCAAGAAAATTTAATGGCAACCATAAAATCAGGTCAGTTGGGGTTAGATGACAGCCTTTAGTTTTAGAATGTACATTTTAGTTCTGGTGTACATAATTCTATGTTTTAATTAACGAAAACAATGCAGATACCTTAAAACCTTTTTTTTAAGTTTATATTGATTTTTCATTTTTTATCACAGTTACCGAAAGTGTTTTAATTTACTTGGGAGTCCTTATATTCATACATTTGGTCTAACTAATAATAACCACTTTGTAATAAATTATTTATGCAAAAAAAATCAAGTTCTTAAGCTTGCAAATTATACTTACGAACGGTTATTGGCATTGCAAACTAGTTTTTTTCCTGAGGGTTGCCTACGGGAGCTCATAAAAAAGTAATCGATCTACCGTGTATGTAAGAAATTTAACATAAAAGACATGAAAATTTAGACCTTAAACAAGAAAAAATACCTCTGTATGTAGCAACTGTTACAGTCTATAGACTCTTGTCAACAAGGAACGGACAAATTGGAAAGTTCGGGGCATCTCCCGATGAACTGAGAAACGATGCTTGATAGTGGTACTTTACGTTGTTTTGGTTACTGTAATAGCAGCTGTGCCAATTAAAAATGGGCAACTCTAATAAAGTTCATTGATAGCTAGGACAGAAAGGTATTCCAGCAGACACTGTTTTCTGCCAATATAGAAAAATTATGCCAACATCCTATATGCATTAAAAAGTCAATCTTAAATAAACACTTAATTGCCAATAAACTTAACATAAAGGCGTATTGCCGGCAAGCAGATGAGAATGGCGGCCTGTTTAAATGAAGTATTCCTTTTTATTACCGGCAACTCAATATTAGATTTTTAAAGGCAACCATTACATAACCTTTATATTTTTTATTTATTTCTTGGCTCTTTTAAAAAATAATTGAAAGGGACGGGACTTTTTACACACTGTATTATTTTTTGTTTCACATCGGAAATTTGTATTAGGTGTTTGTTTTAAGTATTATTTGTACATTAAAGTTGGATTAAAAGTTAAGTGTTTTAAATGTTAATTGCATATATAGTTGTTCTTTAGATTATAACCTTAAAGTGATACACCTTGTTTTATGTAATATTTTTCTTATTAAGTGATATTATATTTATTTTATTTTAAGAGGGTAGCATTTTAACTTTTTTTCAATATAATGAGTCGTCTGCCTAATTAAAGCGTTAAACATGTTTTACTAAAGAATATTTCTAAATAACAGATAATAATTTCATTAACAACTTCTTTAAAATATTACTCTCTCTGCTTTAAATGAAAATTAGGATTAATTGTTAGTTTTATTAACCTTTGATTTACATTTTTTAAGAATTTTATTTTATAGCATTAGTTATAATTTGCCTGGTCTGCCCAGTAATCAATAATTTTGATCCTTTAAAAGAGTGTACTAACTTATTAAATGAAATAAAAGTACCTAAAAGAAAACCCTTTATTTTTTTTAATAATCCACAGAAATACACAAACATTGTGAGATCATCTAAAAGATATTTAAAGATTGCCTTACTTTTCTAAATTATTTCCTATGAAATTTTCATTTTCTATTATTCATAATGATATTATTATTTATTCGGTTACCTAACGTTACGTCTTATGAGAAGCACCTAATTTAAATATAAAAAATACTTACCAAAAGTTAAAAAGACGGGTATGTTACCCTTGGATTTGCAAGACAAAACCATAAAAACCCTCTAGTCATTTTGTTAGGGATATTATAAGTAACAAACAATAAACACAAAATTATAGTAACAATTTAATAAACACTAATCACTAAAATAAGAAGGTTTTGATCAACCCAAAAAAACGGTACTCCGGCCCCATAAAATTTAATGTGTTGGCTAACTTCACACTGATTTATCAGTGTGTAAGTAGGCAACACATTAAATTATTTCGTGGAATTTTGTTATTGCTCAGAATCGGCGGGGCCAACTCAGACAGTTATTTTCATACTGGGCTGGACATTTTTTGATCGATTGGGCCATAGCATTGGGCTTCCATACACCTTTAAACTTCCTTGACCCCGCTGGGCTTGCTTACAATGGAAATTCCACAAGGCCCCTTTTGACGCGTTATAACTCCGCAACGGTTAGTGTTAGAAAAAAGGTGATTGAACCAAAATTGTAGCAAATTTCATGGTTGACAACTTTAGAATTAAAGCGACAGTAAAAAAAATTTGTTTTTTGATGAAAAATCAAAAAAATTATTTTTTGGTACCTTCAGCGCCACCTCCTGTCTATATTTTACATCCTACACCATCGACCCAATAAGATGATTTGTAGATTTCGATGCGCCCTACATTTTTGTTCAGTAACATTTTTTTGTCAGACGCACCGTTTGCGAGATAAACGCGATCCAAAAAAAATGAGTTTTCACCCAAGGCGCAACTCAAAACAATACGAAAACTTGGTTTTGGCATGTTGGTAACATGGTAACATAACAAATATGATCACTTTTTGAAACTAACTTTTTTCGCCAAAGTCATTTTTTTGCGACAGATTGACTGTATCACAATGATGGTATCTGCAACACGTGGCCCAATAACGGCCAACCACCCAATTGCCCGTCTTTTTAATACCTTTGTCCCAATGGGTTATTAATTAAGAGTGCTGGCAATGCCATTATATAATTATATGGGATTGTATGACAGTAGGGTACCTCTGTGACACTTTATGGTGTTAAATTAAGAATAATGTATAGTGAGAAAGCTTCTCATTAGACTTAACTAAATATTTTAGGGAGGATCTTATTTGGCAAACATGCAGACTCTATATTTTAAAAGGAATGTGTAATGTGTATCTTTTTTTGGTAAACAACTTTAGACAGTGGGTGACTTGTTATGAGCATTGAGAGCTCACGAAAAACCGAACTTTTAAAAGATATTTAAACCATTATGAACCTTTTGTAATAATAATTATAGATATTGTTTCTGGCCAATTTTAATACAGTGCAGCTAAAGATAATTAATAAACACACTATCAGGCACTTAATCTCCGTATTGCAATTTTATCGTTTTTTTACACGGGTGGTATATTACCACCTTATAGCTTAACTATCAGTTTTGGCTTCTTTCATTTTAAATTCATAAAATAATAAATTACAGCCCGCATGACATGGCAGCAATTTACTATGGTGAATTTACCTAGACAAATTAAAATATCCACAATACTATAATTTTTATTTTGACAAACGTATAACGGGTACTATATGGTCAACTTATCTTATTTTCATTAGCAAAATTAATTTATACTAAATATTTGAGCTTATATTCCAGGGCATTTAAATCAAAATCGCCCGAATATCGGAAATATTTTGAGCCAGCAGATATTGAGATGCGGTTTTTTGCATTGTGTTCAGGAAGATCCCAAAAAAACGACTCTAGGAAGTCTAATTCATGCATTTTTTGAAAAATGCCTTCCGGGCCGGAAAATGCATTTTCCATAGGCGTTTTTCATGATTTTTTTTTATTAGCTTATTGCAAAGCCACATGAAAATAAAGGCCAAAAATATTCTGTCCCAATTTTTTTGGCCCCCGGAAACGCCTTAAAAATCAATTTTAAGTTTGAATTTTGTAGGCCCGTGACGTCACGGCCCTAAATTTTCTATTGGTGGAATTTCTGCTTTGTTGTCAGCTTTTTGTTATTCGATACGCCTGTCATCAAATATTGATATGCGCAACATCTACAAAGTTGGCGTTTCCTGTCAATTGTCATATTGTCAATATCAACCTGTATAACCTGTTACCTCTAATATTTATTAATAATTTCTAATTTGTAAATAGTGTGTGTTCTTTCCAAATATTCCAATTTATTACTATAGTTATTATTATCGCCAAACTTTCCTTGATATGAACCCTTTTTACGAGTACATTTCCGTTATTTTATTCAAAATGAAAAAAAGGGTATTGTTATTATTTGCGCAACCAGAAGCCGGCCGAGTTTAGGATCTTCAAAAATATTTTCTTCTCTTCCAAAACAAGACGATAGGAGAAAAGCCTGGTGTGCTGTTGTAGGTATTGAGAAAATGTCCAAAGAATATGCCTATTATTGTTGTGAAAACCATTTTGATGTAAGTTTTTATGTTTTATTCCAATTGAAACTATTTAGGTAGTCTGGCTGTGTTTTAGTGTAAAGTATAAAAAGCATTTCGCATTTTAGCATTTCGTTAAAATCGATACGATTGTCGATATCGATAGTTCCTAAACAGACTTGGCATCCATGTTGAATTTGATTGGTTAGGGGAGTGGCGGGCTATTTAAATTACAATGATAATTAAACCTTAAATAGAAAAGTAAGGGGTTTGTATTTTTCCGTGTTATTTAGCAGGTTTTGCTTAATTGTGTTTCTACTTTTAATTTTTGCACACAACATTATCAATATCAATTGAGTGAAAATACCCTATTCGCTCGGAAATCGTTACTCGGGTGGTTTTGGTTTGGTGGAAAATCGTTCCAAATTCGTTACTCAGGGGTTTTCGGGGTTGTCGAACTTGATTCTGGAATTAAAATTACCCGGGTTTGCTCTGGGGTGGCTCTGTGGGGGTGTCCGGGGGTGAATTGGGGGAGAAATGGCAGCATGCCTGAAAATCGCTCCAATCGCTCCCCAAACTCGGGAATTTTTGGGGATGCCAAATTCATTTTTAGCAATAGATTTCCCCGGGGGCGCTCGGGGTTTCCCCTGTGGGGTTGCAGCATCCATGAAAATAGAAATAGAATATAATAAAAATA